>OY757913.1:120746841-120919341 GCA_963585895.1 Sepioteuthis lessoniana | reverse complement strand
GTTGTTTGCCTGCTTATCAAGTGACAATAGTAAGAGAATATATAGAGAGAGAAATAAAAAGGGCATACAAGTGACATGGTCCTGGTATCTCAAATAGAAATTGAAAACAAATCCTCCACAGCTTTAGCAAAATAGAAATTTATTATCTGAAATTGACGCGATTGTAAGAAGAAATTAAACTAGAAAGAAAAGTTCTTTTTGTGTAAGAATATTTATATGAAATAATCCTTGCAAAGGAAGAGTACTTAAAGAAAAAAGGGTAGAGTGTTTGCCTATGGTCCGGGAGACCTGTGTTCAATCCCAGGTTGCATCATACCAAAGACTTTAAAAATGATACCTCCTTGCTTAACACTCAGCAATATGAGGTACGTATCAAGGGTAAAGTGGAGCAATCCAGGGAAAGGAGTAGTGTCCTCCCCTACACCTCGGTGTAGTAGCTATTGAAAAGGGAGCCTTCTGGTCGCTCTTGACTATGGTTGCCAACTTTACTTTCATGAAATTTTAAAGATTTTATTTTTAATTCTAGTTTGAATATATTATATTAGCATATATTTTCTCCAATTCTGTTAATTTATCAAATTATATATAATTAAGCTAAAAATGTTCTATATTCATTAGTTCATATAAACTTATAAAAATTATGACAGGCATTGGGTTGAATTGTTATGTATATATATATATATATCCATATGATCGATGATGTTGTCAGGGAATATACCATTCAGATAAGGAGGAAAATTATCTAATTACATTTTGAAATCAATTGGCTTTTAAAGATGAATCACTCTAGAAAGTTCTAAACAATTGAAGTCAACCAGGGCAGAAATGGCTCATTAGGGTAAAACTTTGATTAGTTGATTAGTGGCAATATGTTAAAGAAGTTTAACACACACACACACACATATTTATGTAATTGATATTTGATATATATGAAGTTCCAGGAAGAGAACACAAATAAGCCAATCCAGAAATAGGATTTCTCTTTTATTTGCTCTTTGTATCTTTTCAGTTAAATTATCTCAGGAAAATCATTGACTTTACCTTTAAATTGCGTCAGGACACAATTAAACATGGGAAGACAGGGTGTGGACACCAACTGATGTTAAATGACATCACTAAATTTGGCTTTAAGCTAAAGTTGCTATACGTTTGCCATTCTTAAATATTCACATTTTACTGTTCTGTCAGTGGGATTTAGAATATGCCAACTGTATCTACTTCAGAGGGGTAAGGCCTCCCCCACAAAAGAGCAGTTTCTTGGGTATGAAATTAAACTGAAACTGATAATGAAGCTCCAGTTTCAGAGATCTGGGGAGTGTGGGGTACCCCCTTCATTGCCATTGCTCTTAGGTCCACTCTGACCCGAAGTGGTAGCATCTGATAAGGTCCTATCTCTGGGTCAAATAGAACTGTTTGACCATTTAAACTTAGAGCAAACAAATGACTTATGCTAGATTGAATTTGAAATTAGAACTGTTTGATCATTTAACAGTGTGTAAACAAATGACTGCTGTTTCATATTAGTGTTAAATAGCAATACTTGAAACTCTTGAACTGTGTGTTTAAATTGAATTATTGATATAACATAGCAAATCTTGGAACCATTTGATTGTGTGCAAATGAATGAATAATGTTGAATATAAAAATTAGTGTTAAATAACAATACTTGTAACTACTTTACTGTCTACAAATAAAAGATTAAAATTGAATGGAACTGTTAATGTTAGAAAGCAATTATTGAAACTAAAAACAATAGCAATATTAGTGTGCAAATGAATTAGTTCTAACTCCATTTAAAAATTAAATCACCTACTAACTATTCACTTACAAATTATATCCATTTATATGTGTGTAAACAAATCATTGATGTTAAATTGTTACAGTTAGATTGTAATATTTGAAACCATTTAACTCGCTGCAAACAAATGGTTAATAGTACATAAAATCATTTGTGTTAGAGAGAAATACTTTAAACCATTTATGTGCAAAGAAGTGAGCTCAGGCTTGTTTAAAATTGTTAGCTACAAAATGTATGCAAATCATATATATGTATAAAGAGGATTTGGCATTGAATAACCTACAATGGTTGATATACCAAAAAACCCATTACTCCCAGGTCCACTCTGACCCAGGCTGCTAGTACCTGTTACTATGTTATGGGTTAAATAGATCAGTTTAAGAATTGTTCAGATTTGATAGATATGTAAATTATTTGTCTTAAGAATAGTTAATTGAAGCTATAATTGTTTACTCAGCATTGCTTTTATAAGGTACTTGAAATCATGTAACTGTGTGCAAACAAATGATTATTATTCGATAGAAATAATTTCTTAAAACAATATAATTATTAATATTAGAATAATTGATACCGTACAACTGTATGCAAATCAAAAATCTCTTAAGAAACAACTAAACAAAAATGTAAATATAAATATATAATGAATGCAATTCCCTAACCTTTAGGCATAAAATAACATCAAGCAGGTTGACATGACATTAAAATCAATCAAATCAATATTTACATTTTGTTTATTATATTTACTTATATTTACATCTTTGGTGACCATTAAGTTCTGTGTCAAATTAAATGCTATTCACATAATGTATATTATAATTAAATAAGATGGAGTACTCTACAAATAGCATTTGATAATAGCCTTGAGAAAGTATAATGATTGAGGTGAGCGTGAATGCAGACTTATTATTGAATTTCAAATTGAACTGGAGATTGTTTTATTCTTCTAATGTAGAGCTACTATTATTATATTAACAGGAATCTCTTTAAAATGCACCATTTATGCTGAGTATTCGGACTATTGTTCGGAGTATTGTTATATTCACAACATTTCAGTCAGTGCATTCATTAACCTACCTCTGGTGTTTCTTGTTAGAACTCAGGAGCCTACACAGAACTTCCCACTGAACCCTTTATTTAATCCACAAGGGTAGATTGTTCTAATTCCCTAACCATAGCTGGGTACAAGTGTTAAACTATGATAAATATTCCTTGTTATTTTTACCTTAAGTCAGGATTGAACCTCTAACCTTCAGATGATTTCACTTAAAAGTTCATTAACCAAATGCCTATATCCATTATGCTACATGTCCAGAACAAGTTCCGACAAGAAACACCTGAAGAAGGCCAAAGGATGCAATAGCTGAAACATTTTGAATATAGCAATAAAAATGAAGACAATTGTCCAAGTACTCTAAATGATAAAAATTATCAATTTTTAGCAAAAGAATTCAGATAAATAAAAAAATATATAAACTGTATTGATTATGAGATATATAAGTTAGGATAGCATAAAGACATTGTCAGTGGCACTTGGTGACTGTCAGTTTCTCACCTGTGAAATCATTGGACCAAGTGTTTCCCACAAAGTGGATATCCCTTTATATATTATTGTATGGGGCATGATGGGAAGGGTGATCTACTTGGTGGGATCTTTGAGGAAGGGCACTCTAATATATATGGTGCAGTTATTTACATGGCTATATTGTATGAATTATGTAAGTAGTTGATTTATTTACTCTGTTATGTTCAAATTAGTAATTTCTTTTTTTATTTATGAGAGTTTTTGGTTTCTTTGTTTCAATGGCATATCAAACTTCTTGGGTTATTTAATGCCAAAGCCATCGTTTTAGTAGAACAGTATTGGTACGATTTAGCCAATAGCTGGGATGAGAATGCTTCATACCAGCTCTTACTGATGGTTTTATTCTGGACTCTGAAGGGGTCTCCTAAGGTTTCCAGGACTCTTCTCACTATCTTGGCTTTAGAAGTGCTCTTGTCTGTATTATCATTGTTATTATTATTATTATTGTTGTTCTGTTCTTATTTATTTGTTTTATTTGTTTATTTTTGATTCAATTCTGATTTATCTATTTATTTTATTAGTCAGTGGAATCATTAGTTTTCATGCTTACATTTGCATACGAGTTCTAAACAATTATATATATATATATATATTGTTAAGATATGAAGTTACCTCCCCTGATACTCTCTAGAAAAGGATTTGTTTTGCTAGGACCGGATGTAAACAAACGGCCATATTGGTTTATCTGAGAGTGTAAGAAGAAGGGTGTAATAAAGGCATCTCCGTCTGCAGAGTGTAATAATCTGAGTTCTTTGTTTTTAACAATGGTAGCAGAGCTAAAAAGACATATGTTTGGTTCTTAGTCTTTAAATGTTTCTATGAAATACTAATGGGAGTGATGGTCTGAAAAATCAAGATTATACACACTAATATTTTGATTCATTCAGACTCATTTTCCTATCATTAGTGTTATCATGTTTCAGTCAATGTATCATGTGACTGAGTATGGCTGCACCAAAGGCGATTTCATTTTCAGGTAAATATTTAATAAACTTTGTAGCTTCTAATCTTTCCCCCATTTTTTTCTTTTATACCTGTTTTTCATTTTCTGTTGAATTCAACAATATAGATGCAAACAGAGTTGTTATTTTCAGGTAAAAAAATTTCTGTATAATATATATAAGAGATGAAGCACAAGATACAGCTGTGTTGAGCAGATCACATTGCCAGAATGAAAGACCACTGTCTTCTAAATGTTACACTTTTCAGTGAGCTCTCTGTCAAAGGAACACCTTTTCAGTGAGCTCTCTGTGTTAAAGGAACACCTTAAAAGAGATACAATGACACCCTTGAAAAGGCATTCACTTCCTTTGAAATCAATCACTGACAGTGGAGAACCCATGTTGCCAACAGAAAACAATGGCAGTAAACCGGCACCAAAGCCACTTCACTCTTCAAGAGCAGCTGTAGATTCAATATGGAAGAAAAAAAAGGCAGTGCCACAAAAACTGCAGGGCTGCAATGGAACTAACAATTTCTCAGACTTTTTCCTGCTGCCACTTAAAAATCAGAAAAATAGAAAAAATACAAAACAAAACAACTTTCAGTTAATAAGCGTTAGTAACAAGGTTTGTATCTAAGGTGAGAAATCCCAAATTGCACTTTCAACATCAAATGCACAAAGAAAAAGGGAGTAAAAAATCTGACTTTTAAATCTACACTGAGCAATTTCACATTTACTCATGTTTGCTTTTCAAAAAGCAACAGCTTTTATAAAGAAGACAAAAACTTGTGATTGGTCTGCATCCAAGTATTGCCTCTCCTATGTAAATGACATTTAGGGTCTTATACACTTTTTGTTTGCAGGTGTCAGACACCTACTCTCCATGTACCTTCATCACAGTTGCTCCTCCCAATAGTCTGGTTTCTTGCTACTATAAAATCTATAATTTGTATTAAAAACAATTATAACTTACGTGTTAGATTCAATAAGATTCCAGACTTTTTTTCTACAGGCATTTAAAATTGTCCTAGACTCTTGAAAATTCAGTATGTTATTGCTATACATCTTATGAGATGACTGACCAATTTTTATGATTTCAGGTTCAAATCAACAGCTACAGCAGCAATTGAAATACACCCTACTAAAGCCTGATTGGCACAGCTGCTGAATTTCAAAAATGCAATCTGGACATGAGGACACTTTAGAAGAATGATATGCAATAAAATTGTGTTTTAAACAGAAACGTATGGAATGCTTCAAACTGCTTTTCGACCATCTTGCATGAATCGAGCATCAGTTTTTGAGTGGCATAAGAGATTCAAGGAAGGCACAGAGTCTGTGAGGGATGATGAGAGGTGTGGGAGGAGTAATGAAGTCAATACACCAGAGTTGATTGGTTAGGGTTAGGGTTACTATGATGAGGTTTTAGGGAGTTTAAGAAGAGATTCTGTCTGAAAAGACCAGCACTCTTCAAATCGGGTCAGTGGCATTTCCACCCGGATAATACACCAGTCCACAACTCCATCCTTGTCACAGACTATTTGAGCAAGATGGGCATCAAGACAGTTCCTCAGCCTTCCTATAGTCCAGACCTTGCTCCCTGTGACTTTTGGTTATTCCCGAAGCTAAGAGGTTGTCATTATGAGACAATTGAGGAGATGAAAGTGGCTGTGACAAAGGTCATTGACATGCTCAGACAAGAGGGCTTCCATGAAGCCTTCCAGAAGTTGTTGGAATGGTACAACAAGTGCATTGCAGCTGAAGGAGATTACTAGAGTTTCATGTGTGTACTATCAATAAAAGTGCCCATATGAAAAAAATCTGGAAACTTATTTAATGATCCTCATATTATGACATATTAGATAAAACTAGCATGATTTGTAAAAAAAAAAAAGCTAATGTTTATTTATGAATTGGCACTTCTGCCTCAGATCAATGTGTAGTAACTGAGTATCATCTCTAGAATCAATGGTTCAGTTAGCTTGGGCTGTAGAATACATTGGGTGCGCCTATGCAGAGAGTTAGACCTGCTACAAGTGTCATGGATATGACACGAAACAATCTGATGGTGAGGCTCCAGTAATGCAAGAACTTTGGGTAATACAGAGGAAACTTTCATTGCTATCACTCCCAGGTCAACTGTGGCCCAGAGTGGTAGCACCTGATAGGGTCCTATCTGTGGGTCAAATAGAACTGTTTGACATTTAAACTGAGTGCGAACAAATGACTTATGCTAAATTGAATTGCTTAGATAGAACTGTTTGATCATTTAACAATGTGTAAACAAATGACTAATGTTTAATAGAATTGTTAATGAATCATTGCTATACTTGGAACCATTGAACTTTGACTTATGCTATAATGAATTGTTTGAAATAAAACTGTTTTATCATTTAACTGTGTGTAAACAAATGACTGATGTTTAATTGAATTGTTAGTGTTAAATAGCAAGACTTGAAAACATTTAACTGTGTGCAAACAAATTATTAATTGTAAATAGAATTATTCAAATTAGATAGAAATAAGTGAAACCATATAACTGTGTGCAAAAATATGAGCTCAGGCTCATTTAAAAATGTTATCTACAAAATGTATTTAGAAATCATATATTTGATATATATGTATAAAAAGAATTTGGCATTAGATAACCTACAATGATTGATATGTCATGAAACCAAACCAATCTAGAATCAAAGTATTACTCCCTGATACTTAGAATCAGATTTCAGTATCTGTGATGATTTTGATTTACTTGAAGCAAAAAGGACATGCTGCTTCAAGTCTTTTTGAGAGAGTGATAATTCTGTCTGCCTTTAGCATTGAAAAGAAATAAAAAAAAAAAGATCTGCTTTTGTTGTTCTGTTTTGGTAACAATCAGAAAGTCATGACTTTTGCCGAGAGAATACACGAGTCTTTTAGCATTTCTGTGAAAGTCTCTCTGTTATTTTCAAATCTCTTCTATGTAAAATGTTGCCATGATGGTTATCAACTTTGAAAATGAACACGATAAACTAAGTTTACATTCTAAATGATGTCATTTGAACCTCACTTCTCTTCCTCCTACTATGGGTAAATAATACAGTAAACTGGGCTCTTTAGCCTTGTTGTTGCAACCAATCTAGGAGAAGGAAAACTCTGACTTCAAAACTAATACCACTCCCCTGAAAAATTGACTTTGACTCACATATAGGTACATACTTTCTTAAAAACAAATGCAAAATAACAAAAACCAAATGTATAACTATGATTTGTTTACTCTTTATATGTAAATATTTTGGTAATATATCCAATTAAATTTCCCCAGGTACAGATACTACACTCTGAACTTAGACAAATATGCTGGAAGCATTATTTTATTTTGAAAATAACGTGTACTGATAATAGATTGTCATCTTTGCAGAAAATTTGGCTAAAAGAAAGACAAATAGAAAAAAAGCTACAACTGTTCATTATTTTCTATATGACGAAATAATACAGGGTGGAACGATAAAATTATCGCCCGAGAAAATACGACATGATTCCATTTCCGTTTAATGAAAACCAGTTTTCTTTTTTTGTTGCAGACCATTTACTAGTTGGGCAGTTGTGTACAAATCCCAAGAGCAATAGGAGCCTTCTATCATGTCTGAAAGTGACACAATATTCATCGAGTGAGATTGGAGATGCGCCACTGTACAACTCATGCTCTCTACCGATCCAAGTTATGACAACAGGACCATTGCCAGCAGCCTCAAAATGCAAATCTGGATTGCCACAAATAACAGGGACGTGCCCAGGTTGATGAAAACAAAGTTTCCGGCTACGGTTATGGTCTTTGGTGTAGTTTCAAGTGAGGGCCACATCATGCCACCTCACATCTGTGAAGTCGGCTTGAAAGTCAACACCAAAGTGTACCTCGATGTGCTGAAGAGTGTGGTGATCCCCTGGTGCAATCTGGTGGCTGGTGGCAGACCCTGGGTGTGGCAGCAGGACTCCGTGCCGGCCCACAAGTCCAAAGAGACCCAGGCTTGGCTTCAGAAGAAGTGCTACGACTTTGTACCCTTCTCTCACTGGCCCCCCTCATCCCCCGACCTGAATCCGCTGGACTACTTCGTTTGGTTATACGTCGAGAACATCACCAACATGACCTCCCATAACACCAAAGCCAGCCGACTATTCACCAAGCTGGCGCTTGTGGAAAAAGCATGCTCCCAGTTCCAGATCCATATCGAGGCGGTGATTGAGGCTGAAGATGGCTACATTGAATAGATGTCAGCTCTACTACATAATCAAGTTACCTGAATTGATTTTTCAATAAAAGTTTTAAAATAATGCTGTAGTGTTGTTTTCTTTAGGACAACAATTTTATCATTCCACCCTGTAATTTCATGTATAGATGAACCTACTCTGAATAGAAACTGAGTTGATTTTAATTTCAACTATTTTGTTTTGTGTTTGATATTCTAAGGGCACAGTGAATGCTAAATTGTAATAATGCCATCTTATTGCTGCTGAAATTGATATGTATACAAGATGTTATTTGTATTGTCTTTTGATTGCTTTTTTTTTTTTTTCATTTAGTAGGTTGTCCAAAAAGAATTGCTACAAGGTAAAAGATAATAGAACATGTAAAATCTATTCTACCACATTTCAACTAATACAAAGAAAATTGATAACAACTAATGGTTCATTTCTACAAGGCTGAAATGGTTTTATTTTAATATCTTGAAAAAATTTTCTAGTTGCGAAAATAGTTCTTAATATTTTACCACCAAATGTTCATTTGTTTCTGAAAAATGTCTGTCGAATCTTTTTGTTGAAATCAATGCCATCATTTTGTATCTGGATGTTAAAGCATAAAGCTGGTCACTCCAGATTCCTCTGCCAACAAATCTATTTTAGAACCATAAAAGAGTTGTTTCCCTTTGTTAATTTTTTAAATAGGTATTTATTTTCAAAGTTTATTGGATTTATGAAAATGATATGAAATGTTAACAAATCAGCAGTTGAACATTTTAAATTTATGGTTATTGCTCTTGTATTAAGTTTTGACACTTTTGGACATGTCTGTTTGGTCAGTCCACCATGTATAAAACCAAAATAAGTATTATGTTATAGTCACTTTATGTTCTGTGAGTTTTACTTAGCCTTTAACATTCAATTTGATGTTTATCTATGAATTTACCTAAAACTTCTGAAAAGGGCTGGATTCAATACAAGTGCGTATTCATAGTTTTCATTCTCTTAGACTGGTTACTCAACCAACGCTAAAAAAACAATCTCCCTACTATTTTACCCATAGTTAGGAAGAGAATTGATGGATTCATGCCTTTCCCAAAAGTGTTAGCATGAAATGAAATGCCAACAGTCTTACCCAGTGTTTGAAATTGGGTCGACAATTCCATTTCCTACATCAATAAATATTATGTTTGGCACAACTGCTGCAACGATTGTGTAAACTGGATTATTTTGAGATTTCTAAGATTGTTTAGTTTATTAATGCTGAAAATTGATTCATTTGTAAATGTCTGTAATCATGACGATATTTTCAATATCCCGTTTCAATTTTATAACTATTACACTTTATCTAGAATCATTTGTTTTCACACTATTATTGTTCCAAGTATTACTATCTAATAAAAATAATTCAAGCATTCATATGGTTTGAAGTAACTATTATTTGATAATAATAGGTTGCCTTCAGCTATTTAGTTTCAAGTATTTCAATCTAATACTAATAATTCATAAACAACTATATGGTTTTCTAGCAATTATAGTTTCAAGTAGTTAATAATTTCATTTTCATACAATTGCATTTTCTTTTTTTTCAAGTATTCTTATCTATTACTATTTCTCATCTATTCAGATTTGATAATCTACATAATTATATGGTTATAAGTAACTAATAATATTACAATTATATGGTTTTAAGTAACTAATAATATTACAATTATATGGTTTGAAGTAACTAATAATATTACAATTATATGGTTATAAGTAACTAATAATATTACAATTATATGGTTATAAGTAACTAATAATATTACAATTATATGGTTTTAAGTAACTAATAATATTTATTTGTAAACAATTATAGCTTCAACTAACTATTAATACTAATTAAGAACTGATATTTTTGGTTTAGAGGCTGTAGAATCTATGATCTGGGGTCTGTCCTCTTTATCTACTGTACTGCTACTAATTAGGAAGGGGATCATTGGTATTCAGACCCACTAGGTTTTAGCAGTGAAATAGGGACAAGTTTGTTTGTTTTTTTATTATTATAATGCATGTCAGCTTTTTAAAATTTTTAGATTTTTAAAATTTTTAGATTTGGGTTAGGAGCCATTAGACATTATCTCAGTGCCAAAGTTGATGTTTTTGATTCCTCTCTATGTTATTTTCTAAAAGTACAAATAAATAAAGTATTAATTTTTGGCTAGTATTTCTTTCATCTTAATTTCAGTTGCTTTTCATCATAACTATTTAGACCGTTGAACTTAGAAAACATCAATGAATTGGAAATCAAAAATATATACCCAGGGATACTCAAACTTATCTTTCTTTTGCCTTAGGTGACCCCTATTTCACCGCATATCAATCATTCAAAAAAATATAAGTTTGACTTTTTAGTTTGGTTTTCCATGGAATTAAGAATATAGATCTGGGATGCAATCACAAACAACTGAAATCAAAGTCAAAAATGATTAATCTTAATAATATGTAATATGATCTATAAATTGTAATAAAATAGTAATGAAAGGGGATAAAGATTCTAAGCCAAAAACCCAGGGATATAAAAATGTCAGAATTTTGTAACGTGAATCCAAAATGAAAAATCGCAGGGGATATAAATTCGAATCTCAAAACCAGCAGCACTTACTGAAAAAATCTAATCCATAATAGCAAAGTACATCTTCAATACTAACTCCTTTATAAGCCATGTTTCAAACTGTCTTTGTCAAAAAGCGACTGCTTTTTATAATTGAAGGCAGACTGTGATATGGTTGTCACTGACAGAGATCGGTGAGAATTAACCTACCTGAATGTCTGTATTAAACTCACTTAATTCTTCTTTGACAAGCAGCACAGAAAACTTTCGGTAAAACATTTACTTCTTTGCCACATTTATATTACTAGCATATGTAACCAAAATAATGGCATCAAATAGGTTTAAAATCAGTAATAAGTTTTTCCTAGTAAGATTTGATCTTTTGCTAATCAAAAAGCTCTGATAGTTACAGAAGTTATCCTGGTAAGGTAATGATTTACTTGGCTTATTTTGAACCCAGTGAGAATCAAACTCTTTAAGAATGATTGGCTAATCTACCTCTTTAACTATTACAATACAAAAGTGATGATGCTAGTATGACTGAGTGTTTTGATATCTATAACTTCATATGAAACTCCTTATAGCCTATTTCGTCATTTTGATTTTCCATATTTTCTTTTCTCATATATATAAATATCGATAGATAGTTAAGGTTGTGTCATAAATACTTTCCGTTTTAGTAAAATATAAATTATTCATTAATAATTTAACATCGAATAAATTTCAATCAATCGTATATTTGCAATTTTTTTGAATCCCCTTTTACCATTCATCAGCTTGTTGATTTCTCTCAAGTAAAATTCAGTTGGTTTTGAGATCAACAAGTTTTCCACAAACATTTTCATTCAATCTTCACAAGGTCTGGTGAATATGGTTGATGGGTTAGAAGAGACAAAACTAACATAAATCCATTATTTTTTCCTATGTTTTTCTTGCTGAATGTGGCTTTGCATTTTCATGTAGAAGCACAACATTTCTCTTACCAATGAGTGCAGAACAATTTCTTAGAAGATTTTCATGCCCATGTTACTGCTGTTGAGAGTATAAGTCTGCATCAAGATTCAGATTGTGACTTAAAAACTTAAAATAAATAATATCACAATCATACCACACACAGCATAAATTTTCTTCCATTAAGCTCCACTTTTGGGGTCGGCTGTGGAAATCCATCTTGTTAATCCACTACCTTTTGCATTGAACATGGTCATAAAAGACCCATTTTTATCACTTGTAATGATATTCTTGAAAAATTGATTATTTCTCTACTTTGAAAGAAGACTTGTTACTATGGAAAGGCAATCTTCCTAATCTTTTTACTAAGAGAATGAGGAAGCCAAACATCCAGCTTGCTCACTTTTCCTATATTTTTCAAGTGGCAGTAGATTGTAGATTGGTATGTTTTGAAGTCATGTGCTAATTCTCAAGTACTTTTGTGTGGATTGCATTCCACCAATTCTCTTAAAGCATATTGATTGAGATCTGATGAGCATTCTCGTCTGGGTTCATCTTTCAATGACATATCACCAGAATGAAACTTTGAAAACCAATTTTAGTCTTGTCAGTCAGTAATAACAACTTAGCTATAAACCCTAGGAATTTTCTTAGCTGTTTCTGTATTATTTTTATTATTCTTAAACTCCAACAAAATTATGTGCTGAATATGCACTTTTAGTTCCTCCATTTTTGGAGCATAAGATCATAGATTAAATTATGATGCACACTCTTTCACTACTGAAATAGGAATGACCAATAAAAGTACTCTTTAATTTGGTCATTTCCAGTTGTGTTTAAAAACATTATGTGGCGAAAATTGTGAAAATGGAGAGGGGAGCATACCTTTTAAGCGAACTCGCGTGTGCATTGTTCAGAATCAGGCTGGGAAATGAAGAAATTCAAGATGGCACCTGCAACTTTTTATTACCATCTGATCTTGCAAAGTTACGCAAATTATCACTGCTCGTATGCAAATGAGGTGGTCTCCGACTTGATAAAAGCGGGTTGCTTTGGGGAAGCGAAACAATGCAATACGAGAATCGTTGGAGATCATTGCTGCTCGTTGGATTTGCTTTTTTTGACTCACATTGGAACTTTGAAATTCATAGTTACAACTTAAATTTAAAAAATGGAAATTATTTATAACTGAACCTAGTGTGTATGCGCGTGTGTATGTGCGTGTGTATGTATATATATATATATATATATATATGTGTGTGTGTGTGTGTGTGTGGTCATTGCCACTAGGGATTGAACTCAATGAGTCACGTTCAAATCCTGGATGAAGTTGTTTCTGGATCAGTGCTATTTATTAACAGCCATAAAATAATTGTCTGAGTAGTTGTAATGAAATGAATATAAATAAAAAAATTAATGGTTGTTGAATGTTCACCTTGTAAAAATTCTAGATAATGAATAAAAATGAATAATCTTATCATGAACATTTTTTGCTTTCTTCCTTCTTCCTAAATTTCTTTATAAACTAAGAGATTTGTTTCATTGAAAGAATTTATAGAAACCTTGACCTAAAGTCAATAAAGGATCCTTTGGCAGTTTTAGGATTGTTCCCCCTCCCCAGGTACCGATGTAATTCTTTCAATTATTTTCTTAGAATTAGTAATTGAATCTGCGCTCACAAAAAATTTCCCCTGAAAATATAGATATTGGTAATGACAATTCTAAGATGACAGCTAGTATTTTGAAACTGTCATGGTTTTATTTTCTTTGACTTTGAGATAGTTTAGTGGCAATTCAATTATATATTTATATTCAAAAACCTTAGAATCTTAAAATCTGGAAGATGAAAAGACAGGAATCATATTTAGAATTATTTATTTTGGTAAAAATTTTTTTCCTTTGATGTGAACATTTCTTAAAGGCATATCTGATATATAATTTTCTTTCTTTAACTTGAAAAAAATAAAAATACAAGGAAAATTATGTGGGCTACTCTACACTCTAGGGTGGACACAAAATTTTTCGGGAGAGTCCCAGTTTCATAGTGGCTAACATGTTTAACTGCAACATCATAGTATGCCAGTCACACTATTACATTCACTTTTGGACTAATGCCCTTGGGAAAGGTATAAACTCCTTTATCCTTCACCCCCAGCTATAGATTAAATAGTAACACTACTGCAGAGATAGCTATATTATTAAATAACCCATGAAGGTTGATCAGCCATTAAACATAGAAATTAAAACCTTTTGTGTCATAGAAGATAGATAAAATATCTTAATTATATTTCCTTACTTAATAGAACATAATCTTTATTCTTGATAAGATGAAAGACAATGTTTTTTTTGTTTCTCATTGTATAATATTGATAAAAGACTGTATTGATAAAAGACTGCTAGCTCAATGCACAATACTTGGAGAGTCAGACATTTTGAATTTATATAATTAAATCATATTTGTAGTAGTTTTAATTAACTTTTTTTCATAGTGCGATTTCAAAGTATTTGTTCAATATGTGTAAAAAAAAATCAAGACTAAAATACTAAAAAGAAAATCATGCATACTTAGGAAGGAAATCTTTTAAAGCTCTTATTCAATTTTTTTACAAAATGTGCTTCAGGATATTATTTTGTCCTAGGAAATGCCAAGTACTTCTACTTGTAAAATGTAATTCTTTGTAATATTTGAAGAGTTTTGACAATTTTTGTACCATAAATATCCTTTCCATTTTTTCCCTTTTAAAAGAAAATATAAAATCTATTATTAATACAGTGGAGAACAGTTTTTAGATCCACTTGAATTGATCGCGTAATAAGATAAATGTCATCATTTGAAACATTCATTATAGTGTGAATAAACAAGTAATTTTTCTTTTTTTTAATATTAGTGATGCTAATTTCCTATATTTGACAGCATAATTCTCATCTATTAGATGCTACATTATGATTTAAGCAAGAATTTTTCTAAAAAGAAATTATATTTTCTAACAATTTTTTAAAAGTTATTCACTCATTCTTTTGAATGAATCTTCACTTTATATTTATTAAAATATTTCAGCCTGTGAACTCTGCGGCCTTCTTTATTGTATTGGGGGAATCTTCAGGATATCTTCCGAATTATGTTATAAATGAAAAGAAAATATTCAATTGAAATCATTGAATAATAATAAAGTAATGAACAATGCCAAGAGATTTTTTTGTGTCCACTAACCAACAAAGGTAGACAGAACTAGTTTTAGAGTTTTGTCCAAAACTTGTATTTGGAATTGACATTAAAATTTGTGATAACCATTGCACTACAGCAATGTTTATCAAGCTGATGTTGCAGACCGTTATTAACTTCTCTTGAAAAATTATGATAATGAAGGTGAATGATCCTATACTGTTGTTGTTGTCGTTGTCGTCGTCGATTGGATTGGATTGGAATTTGCTTTATTCTCTAAAGTTGAGCATTTTAGGTTTGGTTGTGTTTCATTGCATATCAACCTTTGTGGGTTATTTAATGCCAAATCTTATATATATATGATTTGTAAGTAAATAGTTTGTAGGTAACATTATTTTCATACAAGCCAGAGTTCATTTGTTCACATACAGTTAAGTGTTTTCAAGTATTATTATCCAACACTAATAATTCTATTTTCATTCCATTAGTTTCAAGTGTTGCTATTTAACACTAATAATTCTACTCACTATTAATCATTTGTCTGCCCACATTTAAATGGTTTCAAGTATTGCTCTCTAATACTAATAATACAATTTAATATTAATCATTTGTCTGCCCACATTTAAATGGTTTCAAGTATTGCTCTCTAATACTAATAATACAATTTAATATTAATCATTTGTCTGCCCACATTTAAATGGTTTCAAGTATTGCTCTGTAATACTAATAATACAATTTAATATTAATCATTTGTCTGCCCACATTTAAATGGTTTCAAGTATTGCTCTCTAATACTAATAATACAATTTAATATTAATCATTTGTCTGCCCACATTTAAATGGTTTCAAGTATTGCTCTCTAATACTAATAATACCATTTAATATTAATCATTTGTCTGCCCACATTTAAATGGTTTCAAGTATTGCTCTCTAATACTAATAATACAATTTAATATTAATCATTTGTTTGCCCACATTTAAATGGTTTCAAGTATTGCTCTCTAATACTAATAATACAATTTAATATTAATCATTTGTCTGCCCACATTTAAATGGTTTCAAGTATTGCTCTCTAATACTAATAATACCATTTAATATTAATCATTTGTCTGCCCACATTTAAATGGTTTCAAGTATTGCTCTCTAATACTAATAATACAATTTAATATTAATCATTTGTTTGCCCACATTTAAATGGTTTCAAGTATTGCTCTCTAATACTAATAATACCATTTAATATTAATCATTTGTCTGCCCACATTTAAATGGTTTCAAGTATTGCTCTCTAATACTAATAATACCATTTAATATTAATCATTTGTCTGCCCACATTTAAATGGTTTCAAGTATTGCTCTCTAATACTAATAATACAATTTAATATTAATCATTTGTTTGCCCACATTTAAATGGTTTCAAGTATTGCTCTCTAATACTAATAATACAATTTAATATTAATCATTTGTCTGCCCACATTTAAATGGTTTCAAGTATTGCTCTCTAATACTAATAATACCATTTAATATTAATCATTTGTCTGCCCACATTTAAATGGTTTCAAGTATTGCTCTCTAATACTAATAATACAATTTAATATTAATCATTTGTTTGCCCACATTTAAATGGTTTCAAGTATTGCTCTCTAATACTAATAATACCATTTAATATTAATCATTTGTCTGCCCACATTTAAATGGTTTCAAGTATTGCTCTCTAATACTAATAATACCATTTAATATTAATCATTTGTCTGCCCACATTTAAATGGTTTCAAGTATTGCTCTCTAATACTAATAATACAATTTAATATTAATCATTTGTCTGCCCACATTTAAATGGTTTCAAGTATTGCTCTCTAATACTAATAATACAATTTAATATTAATCATTTGTCTGCCCACATTTAAATGGTTTCAAGTATTGCTCTCTAATACTAATAATACCATTTAATATTAATCATTTGTCTGCCCACATTTAAATGGTTTCAAGTATTGCTCTCTAATACTAATAATACAATTTAATATTAATCATTTGTTTGCCCACATTTAAATGGTTTCAAGTATTGCTCTCTAATACTAATAATACAATTTAATATTAATCATTTGTCTGCCCACATTTAAATGGTTTCAAGTATTGCTCTCTAATACTAATAATACCATTTAATATTAATCATTTGTCTGCCCACATTTAAATGGTTTCAAGTATTGCTCTCTAATACTAATAATACAATTTAATATTAATCATTTGTCTGCCCACATTTAAATGGTTTCAAGTATTGCTCTCTAATACTAATAATACAATTTAATATTAATCATTTGTCTGCCCACATTTAAATGGTTTCAAGTATTGCTCTCTAATACTAATAATACAATTTAATATTAATCATTTGTCTGCCCACATTTAAATGGTTTCAAGTATTGCTCTCTAATACTAATAATACCATTTAATATTAATCATTTGTCTGCCCACATTTAAATGGTTTCAAGTATTGCTCTCTAATACTAATAATACAATTTAATATTAATCATTTGTCTGCCCACATTTAAATGGTTTCAAGTATTGCTCTCTAATACTAATAATACAATTTAATATTAATCATTTGTCTGCCCACATTTAAATGGTTTCAAGTATTGCTCTCTAATACTAATAATACAATTTAATATTAATCATTTGTCTGCCCACATTTAAATGGTTTCAAGTATTGCTCTCTAATACTAATAATACCATTTAATATTAATCATTTGTCTGCCCACATTTAAATGGTTTCAAGTATTGCTCTCTAATACTAATAATACAATTTAATATTAATCATTTGTCTGCCCACATTTAAATGGTTTCAAGTATTGCTCTCTAATACTAATAATACAATTTAATATTAATCATTTGTCTGCCCACATTTAAATGGTTTCAAGTATTGCTCTCTAATACTAATAATACAATTTAATATTAATCATTTGTCTGCCCACATTTAAATGGTTTCAAGTATTGCTCTCTAATACTAATAATACAATTTAATATTAATCATTTGTCTGCCCACATTTAAATGGTTTCAAGTATTGCTCTGTAATACTAATAATACAATTTAATATTAATCATTTGTCTGCCCACATTTAAATGGTTTCAAGTATTGCTCTCTAATACTAATAATACAATTTAATATTAATCATTTGTCTGCCCACATTTAAATGGTTTCAAGTATTGCTCTCTAATACTAATAATACAATTTAATATTAATCATTTGTCTGCCCACATTTAAATGGTTTCAAGTATTGCTCTCTAATACTAATAATACAATTTAATATTAATCATTTGTCTGCCCACATTTAAATGGTTTCAAGTATTGCTCTCTAATACTAATAATACAATTTAATATTAATCATTTGTCTGCCCACATTTAAATGGTTTCAAGTATTGCTCTCTAATACTAATAATACCATTTAATATTAATCATTTGTCTGCCCACATTTAAATGGTTTCAAGTATTGCTCTCTAATACTAATAATACAATTTAATATTAATCATTTGTTTGCCCACATTTAAATGGTTTCAAGTATTGCTCTCTAATACTAATAATACAATTTAATATTAATCATTTGTTTGCCCACATTTAAATGGTTTCAAGTATTGCTCTCTAATACTAATAATACAATTTAATATTAATCATTTGTTTGCCCACATTTAAATGGTTTCAAGTATTGCTCTCTAATACTAATAATACCATTTAATATTAATCATTTGTCTGCACTCACAGTTAAATGGTTGATATTTAAATAGTTCTATTTGATCTATAGATACGACCTTAACAGGTACTTCCATTCCAGGTCAAAGTTGATCTGGGAGTAATGGCAATGAAGCGGCACTCCAGATTCCCCAAAACTCTAAAACTGAAGCCTCACCATCAAATGGTTTAGTATCATAACCTGGACAAAAGCATTTTAATGGGATCATGCTAATAAAAATTTCATTGATCCTTTTTTGAGTGATATAGTAATATACATGAGATTATTATAATGTATCCATTATTATTATTATTGACTCCTTTGAGAGTTATTCATACCAGTATTAGCTGATGATTTCTCACTGGAGTTTGTATTATTATCATATACAGTAATGATTATATAATAGCTGTTATTATACATGTATATATATATATATTTATATATCACCATTATCATCATCTTGTTGCACTGTTGGCATGGATTTCCCTGGTTCTCTTGCCTTTTGTCCCTATCATTCATTACTTTTGGAAGGTAGGTGACTTTCCAGCTGCTGTTTCATGGGAAGTTGCTTCAGGATTTGTTCAATATAGCTTGTAGCATTCTTGTGCAGTTATAATCTAGCATTTTCTCTAATTTGTTATTTCTCATTTGATAATATTTTTTTTTAATGTCTTTTATACTTATATCATGGAAGAAATATCAAATTGATTGATTGATTGATTGATTGATCTTAATGGCATATCAACCTGACTGGGATTATTTTATGTCAGTGATTAAAGAACTTCATGTATAGTATGTTGATATTTACATTTTTTGTATAGACTCTTAAGAGATTTTTTTTGCACATGGTCATATGATATCAAGTTTTCCTATAAATATTTTGCACACAGATCTATTTGGGACCCTAACAAGTACTACCACTCCTAGTTGGAGTCGACTTGAGAGTAATGACAACGAAGGGGTACTCTTTTTTGAGTTTGAGAACTGGAGCTTCACCACCAGATGTCATAAGAAGGAAGTATCTTTTTGTCAGAGGTAAAGGGATCTTAGCCCTTTGCAAAGATTACAGTCAGTGCATACAAAGCCCTGCAGAAAAAACTACAGAAGCCCCCAAATTAAGTATGTTTCACACAACCCCCCTCCACCTTTTGCCATGAAAAAGAAATTGGTATCAAAAGTAGAAAAAGTGGGTATTTTTCTTTATTGAATTCCTCAAATCATGATCCATCATGTTGATGAGTGATATTTGTTTAATAAATGTCCGTGATTGAGAAAGAAAATATTCTTAAAGATTCACTTTTAAAATTGAATGATTGTTGCATTTCAAAATCAGATTTTCACTTCTTCAAAAAATGATTTTAAACAATTTTTATAAAATAAAAATAAATAAAAAATAAACCATCGGAGTTGAAAATTCTTCATCATTACTTTAGAAAATATCTTCCTTTTTTAACATTAGACAGGATTTTTTTTTTTTTCATTTTAAACTCATTTATAATTTGAATTGCTTAATGCAGTTAATATTAAAATGCACACCTGATACTGCAAGAGACTTGCACATTTGTAAAAATTTGAATATATTCAGTGCTTGGAGATAAAATCTTAAGATAGCTAACGTGGTATTTCTTTTTGTGAATTATTCTTAAGAATCAACAATTCATCCTTGAGGATTTTTCTGACAACAAAAACATTTCAATGATTTTACTCCAATAAGTTGTAATTTTCATTTAAGATCAAGTGGCAACAAATCTCCAGCATAATCCTTATTATTCATATTCATTAATAGATATTAGGATGGTTTTGATTTTTTTTCTCTGACTTCTTATTTTTGTTTTGAAAGTCTTCTCAGTACTGTACTAAGTGCTCAAATAATAATGGGTATGATTTCATTTGTTACAAATTTTCCAGTTTCTATGCAAAATTCAAATATTTTAAAAACTTTTCATTCTTTTTTTCTATTTTAACTCTGTGGTCGTCAAGACCAGAAACATTGATGGTCAGGTCTACTCATCTGGCCTGTATTAGATGATTCATTTGAATCTCAAAATCATACAAAATCTTTTTTATTCTTTAGAACAAATTTTGGTTTGCATAGTCTGATCTTAGTCATTTGCATAATTCTAAGTTGATTACCTTTCCTACTCAGTCTTGTTTTTTTTTTATACTTTTCAAAAGCTAATTTACTATTTCTATCATTGATGGTTTCATCACTTGAAAATTTCCTTATTATTGTTGTTATCTCTTTTTATAGATGACATTGGAGGGCACCTTTGGAAAAATTAGCATTTTGTACCAGTGATGATGTCTGCAAGTTCATTATCTTTCATGCTATATCCAATTCATTAACATGATAGGAGATTCTTTCTTTGATTTCAATAGCATATCAACCTTTGTGGGTTGTTTAATGCTAAAGCTATCCTTGTGGAAGGACAGTAGTGGTACTATTTAACCCATAGCTAGGGAGATGAGGGTTTTCATACTTTTCTCATGAGTAATAGTCTGAAAGGGAATAGAATATGACTGGAATTTGATGTTACAATCCAGCACATTAGCTGTTATGCCATGGGGACTCCCCTCAGGGCGAGTAAAGTGGATTTTGAATTTAGAGTTTTCCTCCTGTATGATTAGTTGATAGATATCAATTATATATGACTGAAAAATATGGTTTTTGTTTGGTTTCTTTGTTTAATGGCATATCAACCTTCATGGGTTATTTAATACCAAATCCATCCCTGTAGAACAGTCGTAGTTCTATTTAACACATGCGAGGATGGGGGATTAAGGGTTCATGCCTTTCCCAAGGGGCATTAGTTCAAAAGGAAACTTATTAGTATAACTGAAGGTCAAATTTGCTTACTACGATGTTGCAGCTTGTTAGCCCCTCTACCACGGAAACCCTGACAGCACTTTTGTTGGAATGAAGCCAACGATTCTTATCACAATGCATACAATTTTATCTTCTGTATTTCACAACTTTGCATCTTAACACAAAAGTTTGAAATAGTTTTTAATTTTCTTAAATTCCTTCTCCATTTTGGTTACATTAGATTGCTACATTAATTACATAACATGCTTTATTTTCTTTCTCAACCACAACAATATTTGTTTGACTCTGCTCAATTACTCTGTTTGTGTATTGAAATCCTATAAAATCTAAGAATTATTCTTCAATATTTTCTTGTGTGTTCAACTGATTTATTTCTAAGTAATCTTGAAAAACACTTTGTTGTGATACCCCTTATCCTATTTATTTTACACATGGGAGTTTTTCACGCTATTTTCTTACTGGAGATTTTTTACTGCAGTCTAAATGAAAGTAAGTTTCCTCAGATTTCCAGGATTCTTCCAAGTATTTTTACTCTGTTGTCCACTGAAATGGCAAAATCCTCTAAATAACTGATTCTTTTGTTGTTGTTGTTGTTGTTGTTAATTGGCCAAGACTTGTTGATCCATTTGTATCCCAAAGTCCTAGAAAGTTCTATAGTTCTCATTTTCTAGGAGAGATTCTGGTTCGTGTATATATCATTTGTCAGATTTGTCAAATTCTAATCTTTTGCACAATTCCCAGTGGATTCCTTTTCCCACCCAATCATGCATTCTTTTTGTGCTAGTTTGCTACATTTGCTTATTATATGATTAACACCACATAACCTACACTTGCTGTCTATTATCAATTTTAGCTTTGACATAATTGGTTCTTATGGCATTATTTTATCCTGCTATTAAGAGACTCTGTTTCTCTTTTCAGGTGTCCCCATCTTTGCCACATCTTCTCATGTGTAATTTATTTAGTTGAAATGTCCATATAGTCGTTTTCTTTCCATTTTTCTTATGTAGATTTTTTGATTATTGTTTTTCTGCTTGTCCCCAAGTTGTTTCTGTTAATATTGATCTTACTGGCTGCTGTAATCATTCTATCTTTGCTCTTTTTATATATTATTATTATTATTATTATTATTATTATTGTTATTCCTTTATAAGTTTTTCTTACCAGTATTAACTAATATTCTTCCCTGAAATCCAAGTGAAAACAAATCTTTAAAACTTTTCAGCCTGTCATCGCAGTACTATAGTCTGGATGGTGTCAATTCTTTCTCAGATTTCCAATTTCCCATTTTCTTTTTTTAAGTTCTTTATCATTATTATTTTGTTTGCAAAGCAGTTGTATCTGGTGGCCTGTGATGTGACAGTCTTCTGGTAACTTTTGGAAGGTTTGACTCTTTCTCTAACCTTTTCAGAATAATTTCCAATTAATAAAAACTTTTCCCGTCTTCAAAGCTACTTGTCCATCTTTCTGCTTTCTTTTTACTCTGAGATCAACTGAAACAGCAGAAATTACAGACATATTCCTACTCTTTCTTCACAATAATGAAATCAAGTTTTCTAGCCTGGAATTAGTGATTCATTTAAATCACACTCTGCAAGGATATCTAAAAATTGACATTATTTTGCAATGAACAAATGGACAACCTCAATTTATTTTTTGTATTCCTTAAGATTTATTCTGGTTTGGGCATTTGCCATTGATCTATAAGGTCAAACCATAGTCATTTGAACAGTTCCCAGTCAATCACATTTTTCCCCAATCATACTTATATTTGTACTCTTTCTTTGCTGTATTTGATTTGTATGCATTAAGAAAGGAATCTTTTTTTATTCGTATAAAATCTGTGAAGTATATCACAGTTCCATTTAAAAAAAAAATCATTTGCTATTGGAATGTATGTTTCCAAATGCTTTTCGGTTTTTATTACAATGTCAAATCAGCTGCATTTATCGTATTGGCATTGTTGAGCTGAGATGAAAAGTATATTAAAATTATTTTCATTAGAGCAGATCTTATGCATATACAGTTTTTATTTGTTCATACAACATTAAAGTCTGAATTTGTGACAATAGTCCATACAATAGATTGCTTTGTCTTGGCCAACTAGAATTTGAGTTGAGATATAGATTCAAATCTATTTGAAACCGATATATTGACCTATATTTTAAAAAATGAATAAGTATATATTGAACCATATTAATAAAAAAGGAATTATGGTCTTGAATAAATAAGAATTTTCTTTTTTGCTATCAGACATATTAACAATAGATTTACTGAATTTTGTTGATTATCAATTCCTCTGGAACAATTTTTTTTCTTTTGAATCAGTCATATGATATATTTTAAGTCAACTTGATCAGTTATTTGATAAGGTTATTTCAGTACACAACTAGACTAAATAGGGAAAATGGGAGAAAGAAGATTGTGTTGCAGGAATCCTTAATGTATGGATGGGCATGCTTGCTATGAAAATCTGGCTTTGGAATAAACAAGAATTTACTTTCTTGTTATTTTTTGTATGAGAAAGCTATAAATATGAATGTGTAAATCGAATCAAATCAAATCCTTTTACTAGGTTCATTGTTATTTACTAAGTTAAACTTGACACAAAAATAAATTGAAGTAGGGAGATTGTGTTATTTTATTTGGTCTGGTTGGGTTTTATGGTATATCAACCATTGTTGGTGATTTAGGGCCAAATCATCTTTCTACATATACATTAAATATGATTTGTCAACACATTTTGTAAATAACATTTTTAACTGAACCTGAGCTCCTTTTTTTTAGTGTCCAATTAAGTGGTTTCAAGCATTTCTCTGTAATATGAATAATTCTATTTAATATTGATTATTTGTTTGCACACATTTAAAAAGATATTCATGATTTGTAAGGGAATAGTTAATTGGTAATTTTATTTTTAAATGTGTTAGAACTAATTTGTTTGCATACTGGTATTGCTCTTGTTTCTACATACTTAAATGGTTCCAATTATTGCTATCTAACTCTTATAAATTCTATCAATCATTGGTTTACACACAGTGAAGTGGTTACAAGTATTGCTATTTAACACTAATTACTCTATTCAACATTACTTATTCATTTGCACACAGTTAAATGGTTTTGAGTATTGTTATTTATCACTAACAATTCAATTAACCATCAGTTATTTGTTTACACACAATTAAATGGTCAAACAGTTCTATTTCAAACAATTCAATCTTCTGTAAGTCATTTGTTTGCACACAGTTTAAATGTGAAACAGTTCAATTTGACTCATTGATAGGACCTTATCAGGTGCTAACTCTCCAGGTCAGTGTGGACCCTAGAGCAATGGTAATGAAGAAGTACTCTAAATTCCCCAAAGCTCCAGCATTTCAGGGGTTTCTCCATCAGATGGTTTCGTGTCATGTCCAGAACAGTTGTTTGGTTTGGTTTGGTTTTATGGCATATCAACCTTTGTAGGTTATTTAACGCCAAATCCATTTCTATGTAAATAATCAGTTCTATTTAAAACAATTCGGTTTAGCATGAGTACACAGTTTAATTGTCAAAAACATTTCCATTTCAAGCTATTCAGTTATATATAACAATTCAGTTTAGGGTAAGTACAGTTCCAGTGTCAAAAATAGTTCAATTTAAAACAATTCAGTTTAGCAAAAGCACACAGTTTTAAGTGTAAGTACAGTTTAATTGTAAAAAAACATTTTTATTTCGATCTATTCAGTTTAGTCAAGCAATTCTACTTCAGGTAATTCAGTTTTGTAAAAGTACAGATTTTGTTTACTCACAGTTATATGTCAGAACAGTTCTATGTTAAATGATTTAGTTTAGTGTAAATACAGTTTCAATGTCAAAAAACAGTTGCAGTTATATGTAACAATTCAGTTAAGTGTAAATACAGTTTTAATGTTGAAAAAACAGTTCTATTTCAAACAATCCAGTTAAGTACAAGCACACAGTTCAAATGTAAGTACGGTTCAATTGTCAAAACATTTCTATTTCAAGCTATTCAGTTTAGTCAAACAATTCAGTTTAGCATAAGTATGCCGTTAGTTCTATTTAACCCATAGATAGGGCCCTATCAGCTGCTACCACTCCGGGCCAGAGTGGACCTGGGAGCAATGGCAATGAAGGGGTACTCCGCATTCCCCAAAGCTCCAGCACTGCTGGAACCTCACCATTAGATTGTTTAGTGTCATATCCAGGACACTCATTGGGGGGGGGGTCTTACCCCTCTGCAGAGGTGCAGTCAGTGTATTCTACAGCCCCAGCCGACTGGGCAATATACAGAGTTAAATGTCAAACAGTTTTATTTCAGATAATTCAGTTCAGCACAAGTACACAGTTTAGACGTCAAAAACAGTTCTATTCTGAGCAATTCAATTCAGCACAAGTAAGCAGTTCCAATGTCAAAATAGTTCTATTTTAAACAATTCAGTTTAGCATAAATACGCAGTTTAAATGCAAAAATCAGTATAGTGAAAGAAGCACGGTTTAGTTCTATTTAACCCATAGATAGGACCCTTATCAGGTGCTACCACTCCGGGTCAGAGTGGACCTGGGAGCGATGGCAATGAAGGGGTACTCCACATTCCCCAAAGCTCCAGCATTGCTGGAACCTCACCATCAGATTGTTTAGTGTCATATCCAGTACACTCGTTGGGAGAGGGGTCTTACCCCTCTGCAGAGAAGCAGTCGGTGTATTCTACAGCCCCAGCTGACTAGGCTAAGATTATGATGTAGAATCAGGACTAATTTATGTGAAATACCTGGAGAATTAATACAAAGCACCTCTTAGCATGAAAAGTAGAATAAAAAGCGTCTCTTCTGATGAATTGATTAATATGAGATATCCCTTAGCATGAACAGTTCAATAGGAACAGTCTACTCATATGGATTGAATAAATTTGTTTGAAATTCTGAAAACATTACTTAATTTGACAACCTGAAGAAGGCCAGAGAATACAGCTGTTGAATAAACAAGATGAGAATCACAGTTCAAATGAATTTGTGGAGGATAAGGATAATTCCTCACCTGTTTGCTTGCCTCTCTTGGAATTTTTTACCAACAAGGCTAAAAATTTTGGTTTTGTGGTTTTGGTGGTTTGGTTTAGTTTAGTTTTATGACATATCAACTTTTGTAGGTTATTTAACACCAAATCCTTTTTATGTAAATAATCTGATCTATTTAAAACAATTCAGTTAAGCATAAGTACACAGTTTAATTGTCAAAAATATTTCTATTTCAAACTATTCAAGCAGTTATATATAACAATTCAGTTTAGAGTAAGTACAGTTTCAATGTCAAAAACAGTTCAATTTCAAATAATTCAGTTTAGCGTAAGCACGCAGTTTAATTATAAGTATGGTTTAATTGTCAAAAACATTTCTATTTGAAGCTATTCAATTTAATCAAACAGTTCAGTTTAGCATAAGTATGCCGTTAGTTCTGTTATAGGGCCCTATCAGGTGCTACCATGCCGGGCCAGAGTGGACCTTGGAGCAATAGCAATGAAGGGGTACTCCGCATTCCCTAAAGCTCCAGCATTGCTGGAACCTCACCATGAGATTGTTTAGTGTCATATCTAGGACACTCGTTGGGGGGAGGTCTTACTCCTCTGCAGAGAAGCAGTCGGTGTATTCTACAGCCCCAGCTGACTGAACAATGAAAATTTTGATTTTAGTTGCTAATTCATACATAAATATCAGTATGTCTCAAATAATGATTTTTTTTTTACTATCATTCATATCACTTTAATTTCATTCCCTCTTTCTTCTCTCACTTGCTTTTTATCATATTTTTTTCCTTTATACTATCTTAATTTCATATTCATAAAAAGGTGACAACTGAAATGAAAAGATAACATCCAATTTTTTAATAATGCTTTTGAAAATTTACAATCTAAACATGGCTATATAATACTAAAAAGAAGTATAGAACCCCAGAGAGATTGTTATTTTAAACAAGTGTGTGTGTGTGTGAAAAGAAAGAAGGGGTGAAAAAATAAAAGAGAAAACAAAATAGAAGTAGGTAAAAGGAAGAAAAATTGTGAAGAAGATAAAATAAAAAATAGAGAAAAAAAAAAAAAAGAAAAAATATGTGAAAAAGAATTAAATGACAAAAATAACAAGAGAGAAAAAAAAAACATAAATTGGAACTGGAATGAGCGGAAAAGTTTTGAAAAGTTAGGATCTGTCTTTTGTCAGAAGTGGGGTGGGAGGAGGAGGAACAGATAAGAAAAGGTTAGATCTTTTGTAAGGGAAAAAGAGGGTGTAGAGAAAGAAAGATAAGATTTGTCTTTTGTGGGAGAGAGGGAGGATATAAAGAAAGAAAGAAAAGGTAAGATCTATCTTTTGTGTTGGAGAGAGAGAGGGTGTAGAGAAAGTAAGAAAAGGTAGGATCTGTCTTTTGTGTGAGAGAGAGAGAGAGAGAGAGAGTGTGTAGAGAAAGAAAGAAAAGATTTGTCTTTTGTAGGAGGATGAAAAGATAAGAAAATAGAGAAAGAAAGAAAAGTAGGAGGAAAAAATAAATGTTAAAAGAGAGAGTATGCACTACTTGGACGCTAACTAAACGGCTGGAGAAGAAGCTAGACGGCAATTACACAAGAATGCTGCGAGCAATCTTGAACAAGTCCTGGAGGCAGCACCCCACAAGACACCAACTATACGGACACCTGCCTCTTATCACGAAAACTATCCAAGTTAGACGAACCAGACATGCAGGACACTGCTGGAGAAGCAGGGATGAGCTCATAAGTGATGTACTCCTATGGACCCCCACATATGGCCGGGCAAAAGCAGGACGACCAGCACAAACATACATTCAGCAGCTATGTGAGGATACGGGATGTAGCCCTGAAGACCTGCCAGAGGCGATTAACGATAGGGAAAAGTGGCGAGAGAGGGTCAGGGATATCTGTGCTAGTGGCACAACATGATGATGAAAAGAAAAAGCTCTGTTAAAATGTATAAATGAAATAGTTTTTTTTGGTGGGGAAATATTTGAGAGAAAGATTGGAAGAAATATGAGTGAGAGGAAGAGAAAATAAGAGTGAGAATATGAGAGAAAAGAAATGTAAGAGAAAGTGAGATAGAGGGAGAGTTAAAGAGGAATGGAAGAACTATTAAAAGGATAAAGAGGGAGGAAAAGAAACAAGCAAATCTGGGGGAAACTCTTAGAATTTAATTGTTGAAACTAAGAAAATTTAAAGGATATTATTTGTTGAAAAGAGAGAGACAGAGGAGAAAGAGAAAGAGAGAGAAACAGAGAGGGCGAGAGAGAGTGAGAGAGAGAGAGCAAGAGAGAGAAACAGAGAGGGCGAGAGAGAGTGAGAGAGAGAGAGAGAGAATAAAAACTGATAACAGCAAAATGTATATAGGTAGATAGATAAGATCAAAATTTTTATATACCCTGAAATAAGTTTTTGTTTTCATTTGTAAATACTTCTATAAAATATACAAATGGAACACATAGGATGTGTACATATGTGTCTCTGTGTGTGTGTGTGTAGATATAATGTAAAAAGGCAAGTTCAACAATACAAGCCGCATGAAAATGACTAAAATAAGTTTTTGTTTTCATTTGTAAATACTTCTATAAAATATACAAATGGAACACATAGGATGTGTACATATGTGTCTGTGTGTGTGTATATATATATATATATATATATATGTGTGTGTGTGTGTGTGTGTGTGTAGATATAATGTAAAAAGGCTAGTTCAACAATACAAGCCACATGAAAATGACTAAAATAAAATTGTGTAGAGTTCAAGAACTTGGGTTCACAAAGTCTGTACAAATTTGGAATCATAAGACAGTGCTGCCCCACTTGATATTCACCTATAAACGCTTAAGAAGTCGAATATAGAAAAGAGATTGAAATCTTTGTGCAATTCAGAAGCAATAATATTTGTTGGGGCGTGAAAATTTTGTGTGAATGCTGATGACAGATCATAGCATAATTCACTGAACCATTACCAATACATTTTGATCTTTCAAGGCATTCATTTGAAACAAATGTTTGGCATTAGGTGATTTACAGAACAAGAAAAGAATTTTCCTTCAACAGATTTATGAGGCTATCAGAAATAAAATAACAAAGGCTTTAATATATTGATAGGCTGTAAAGTATCATATCTTCCTCATCCTCGTCCTCCTCCTCCTCCATATACACACTGACCTTTATAACCACATATATATCAATAATATATTAAATAATATATTAATATCAATATATATTAAAAACCGGGTCATTGGCCTAATGAGTAGAGTGTTCGCCAATGGCCCGGGAGACCGGGGTTCAATCCCAGGTCGAGCCATACCAAAGACTCAAAAAATGGTACTTGATCCCGCCTTGCTTAACATTCAGCACTATAGGGTAAGGATCAAGGGTAAAGTGGAGCTAATCCAGGGAATGGAGTTGCGCCCTCCCCTACACTTAGGTGTGGTAGCTATAGAAAAGGGAGCCTTCGGGTCACCCTCGACTAAGGTCGCCAACTTTACTTACTTTATATCAATAATTAGGAATGGTTTGCTTGTCTGCCCTCTATAAGATTTTGCCAAATGGTTTAAAGTACAGTCAACTAAATTGGTATGCATACTTATTGGGTCTGGGGGAAAGTTTTAATGTAAAAAAAAAGTTTTCTTTTGGCAGAAGAAGTATTCAAAACAAGATAGGATCTCTAACAATATCCAATAATTAGTGGGAAGTTATGTCCCGGTAAAAGCTAAGTGAATATAAAGGATTTAAATTTTCAAACTTTAAAAGAAAATGAAGAATTGTGTTATTACTATAATTATTCACATTTAGTTAAGCTTTAATTAGTAGGTAATTCTTCAAGCTGGAGATGTAAATTAATTATGCAACATTTTTGTGTAATTAGGACTAATAATCCAGACAAAAACAAAAATGTTTAAATTGATAAATGTCTTAAATGTCAATTGAATTAAAAAATATCAGTGAAATTTCTCACAGAATTTTTTAATAACACAAAAGATATAATTTATAAAACTTTTTTTTTTTTTGAATGGAAATGTTAGAATACTCTTGTGAACTTGAGAAAGAATATTCACCTGGCATTATTTTTAATGAATGGATGAATCGCATGTAATTTGAGGAATCAATTTTGAAAAGATATTATTTCCTCTATTATCTTTTTGGTTTTTGAAAGTTTTGTTGAAAACTTTCAGTTTATGTAGGTGGATTAACTGAAACATTCATTGATTGGACTTTATTAATATGTGTTTCTCATGAGAAAGTGACTATCATTAGTTTGCAAAACTATCATCCTCTAAACTGATAAAAAGATTTCATGTATGAAATACAATCAAAAAAGTATTGAGACTGGGGCTTTAAATTTTTAGAACATTTAAATCTATATGAAGTCACATGCACAGTTGAGCAACTTATATAGAAACGGCTTGATTTGGTTTTATGGCATATCCTATTTACCAACCCCTCTGCTTGGGCAGGATATGACACAAGGTCAATTTTTAAGCGGAGTTTAACAGGTTTGAATTCAGAGTTTTCCTTTTCCTAGACTAGTTGCCTAACCAAGGCTGAAGAACCTAGTCTGTCCTACTGTTTACCCATAGCTGGAGGGAGAATAATTGGATTCATACCTTTCCCAAGGCTATTAGTGCTATGTGAAATGCAATCAGTCTCGTCCAGGATTTGAACTCGTGTCGCCGTGTTCATTTCCTACGACGATAACAATTACACCACGGGCACCTCCACCATGGCATATCAATCATTATGGATTATTTCATGCTAAATCTTGATGTTACATATATATTAAATATATGATTTGTAGACACATTTTTAGATACAGAGGGTTAAAGGATCAAATAGTTCTGTTTCTAACAATTCAGTTCAGCATAAGTCAACAAAGTTAAATGGTTCCAAGTATTGCTATGTATCACTGACAATTCAAATAAATATCTATCATTTTTTTATACACTGTTAAATGATCAAACAGTTCTCTTACAAAAACCCAATTTATCCTACATAATTGGTTTGCAATCAGTTTAAATGTCAAACAGTTCTATTCGACCCATAGATAGAACCCTATCAGGTACTACCACTTGAGACCAGAGTGGATCTGAGAACAATTTCAATGAAGGAGTACTCCATATTCCCCAGAGCTCCAGCATTACTGAAGCCTTACCCTCAGATTGTTTCACGTCATACCTAGAACACTCATTGCTGGAGGCAGTGTTACCTCTCTGCAGAGATCCATTCTTTACATTCTACAGCCCCAGCTGACTTGGCTATATACAGAAATGGAATGATGTCTTGATAAGTCTGTGACAATTTAAAAAAAGAATTACAAGACTTAGAATATGCTGACTGCATTTTGTATAGAAGAGTCTGACCCCACCCCCCTGAAAAAGGGTCTATTTCCGATATATATCACATTGAGACTCCAGTTCTTGAGATCTGGGAAGTGTGTAATACCCCTTCACTGTCATTACTCCCCGGTTTACTCTGACTCTTAAAGTAGCAGTCCACGTTAGGGTAGCAAATAAATCCGTTTAGAAATTGTTTATATTTGATAAGACTGCGTTATAAAAACCTCTTAAGAAACAACTTCACCAAAAATCTATATATAAACATACAATGAATGTGATTATCTTACCTCGAGGAATAAAATAACCCTAGACAGGTTGATATGCAGTTAAAATCAACTAATCAATCAACTTGGAACAAAAGTCTCTCTAAATAATTTTCAATATAAAGGCCCAGAAGGCTAGCATTCAATCCCAGGTCAAGTCATACCAAAGACTCAAAAAAATGCTACTTGATGCCTCTTTGCTTAACACTTGGCATTATAAGGTATGGATCAAGGGTAAAGTAGAGCAGTCCAGCAAAAAAGAGTCGCGCCTTCCCTACACTTCAGTGTAGTAGCCATTGAAAAAGGGAGCTTTTTCAGGTCATCCTCAACTGTGGTCACCAATTTTACTTACTCTATTTTACTGCTATTTAAGCTGTTTTGGTGAAACACAGAATTGTGCTTGCGCTACAAATTCCATACTCAGCAGACTTTCAGCTCTGTGCAACCCTTTCTCGTTTCCTAAAGTAAAAATCCCAAAGAAATAAATGGTGCAGCTTCAAACAATATCAAAAAGGAGCTTTCAGTGATGCTTTGACCAATAAAAACTCACTGGAGTATTGAATGCCAAGGGTACTATTTTCAAGAAAAACATTTAATTCATTTTTCATTTCTCTATTGGGAAATAAATCTTCTATCTTGATACTTTTTAAACAAATTTTGTTATTTCTTTTCATATAACATTTATATTTCTCTTTGTAAACAGATGTCTTGATAAATAATTACCATTTAACTCCTGACTGATAAGATAGAAATTGATTGGTAATATCACTAACAAGTTTTGTACAACTTATTGACATTTAATTAAAAGTTGAACATTTATAATTTAATTCATTATCAGATAGCAACTTGATTATTTTACATATATATATTTTTTTATGTACAAATGTAAAATAATTTGTCTGCAATTATAAAAATTGCAATTTCCATACCAAAATTTTTTTTTTTTTTTTTTTTTTTTTTTTAGACCAAATCATACTTTGTGGTGCTGCTGTGGTTTTCACAATATTTCAACTGATTTATTCTACGGCCTTTTTCAGTTCCAGAGTCGGCCAAGAAAGAGAGAGAGTTTTTATTTTTTATAGCACAAGATAATTAATAGAAACTGGTGATTGATATACCAACAAGTTGCATTCCCTTGCACACAGATAATAGGATTGATGGTCAGACATGTAAAAGGAGTGGTTCTAATATAGTGACTTATTTAGCTCTCCATGAGAGCAAAGTTTGAAACAAGGTCAATTTAGTGTGAATTGAATTACCATGACCAGAAAATCTCGCAAACACTTACACGCAACGTACCTTATTAGGTCTCATCAGCAGTGTATACCCTGATCTCCACCATTGGAGATCAAACCAGTGACCACAGATTGCAGAGCCGAAACTCGACAACTGAGCCACCAAACCAATATCTCACACAATTGACACCAAAATAACTAGTCATGGTAATTGCACGGCCAGTTAACCTAAATGTGTCTTATCAGTTACATCCATACTTTTTACAGAGGACACGATCACCTCCAGGGCCATGTCTTTCCAAGAGGATTAGAAATATGCATCTGCATAATTATTGTGACCGCAAGGGCAATTTCTATGACTAGTTAATTTTGCATCACTTGTGTATGATATGGACTGCTGGCTAAGTTGTAGAGTTTCAGGTCTGCAATCTGTGGCCGTTGGTTCGATCTTCAGTGATGGAAATCACGGTATACACTGCTGATGAAACCTAATAAGGTCAAAACAGCTGTCCAGTGTTTCCTTATGTCGTGCGTAAGTGTTTGCCGGATTTTCTGGTCATAGTAATTCAATTCACAATATAATTCTTCTACTTAAAAAAGAAAATGTAGATCAAGGTCAATTTAGTGTGGAAGAAAACCTTGTAGGAATCAAAACTCCCGCAGGGCAGGGACAAAAAATGTTCCATTGGTATTCCTCTTCAGTTATCAGGCAATAAACCTAGCCCTTGCTCCTTTTATGTGAGGGATCAGATGCTGCCGGGTCAAGGGGAAGGCTCATTGCAACTAAACTGATAACTTTACTTCGCCTAACTTCTTGTGGGACACACACTTCTTCCATCAGTGTTGCAGTTGTTAGATTCCAAAAAAGCAGATTATGATGTCAGACCCCACCCCACCCTTTTATGTTCCTGGGGGGGGGGCGGTAAATACAATATTTTGTAAAAAAACACTTGTAAGAAGCCTGGAAGTTTTGAAAAATGTGTATTGTTCTTAAAAATAGCTCTGTTGTTTTGGTGACCCCCAAATCTCTCCAATATATTTAACTCCACCTCTTAGATTTTCTTAAGGATGAAAAGAAATTGATGCTACTTTGGTTCCTCAATTCTTCTTTCAGTTTCTCTGTCACATCACCATTGATGTTACATGATACTTGTCATGGCAACATTAATGTAACACAATCCTTGGTCATTGGCAATGGTTAATGTGACAGCGACTCTTCAACACTTCAATAGTGATGTAACGCTGTAACCTAACCCCACTGGACTGCCGTCCTTCACAATTTCAGCTATGTTTCTGTAGGGTCCATTGTTACAAGTTAGACCTAATTCTTTGGGGATCTTCTCAACTGCTTACTTTGTTATTGATCCTGTTGAGTGGTTATCTAGTCCAAAGATTATCTGCTGGTCCACCTGCAGGCTCGTCAGGCTGGAATTTTGCTAGCATCAGAAAAAAATTATCAAACCAGTCTGATTTTATGAAAGGTTTTTTTATATAATGACACCAACAATACATGAAATAAACACAGTTCATAAAGAAAAAGTAATTAAATCAAAATGTCTCTTATATACAAACAGTACCTCGAATGTTGGTTATTGGAAAGAGGTGGTTTTCGTCTTAACCTTTTTCGGTTTAGCAGCTTGTTTAGTGATTTTTGCTTATCAAGCTTGTCGATGATACATGCACATGCAGAATGCCTGATTCAATCTCTGATGGGTTTTCTCAATGGATGATGTCACATCTGCCCAGAAATAATATCCTCATGCCTGGACTTGGCCGTCTCTTACACGTCAACAATCACAGTATGGACCAGAAGTAATCGCCTCGGTTGTCACAGCAAAATCTCTCACATCGGCTTGAGGCGAGGCTTATTTATTGAGAATATCTTCACCTCCTGCTAATCACGTGATGCCATGCATAATTAATTCATCCATCCTCTAGCACGTGTACCACCTTCTGACATTGCCCAAAATGCAATTTCATGTCATGATTTTCTTGCATCCTACTTTCTGATATAAACAATTCGTATAAACTTCTATTATTGAAAATAGCATTTATTTTTAGAAGTTACATTTTTTTCTGTAATCAATACGGATTATATTTCCAACTTTACGAGTAAAACTCTTTAGAACAATCATTATCAACAAATAAGAAAGGATTAACCTTTTTACCAGTAATTTTGCATGGTATTTTATTTTTTTTATATACGAAAGTCTTCACGGCCTATCAACCTCTAGCATGTTTTTGAAGACTCACCTTTTTTTCACTTGCTATTTTCTGTTTTATGGTATATCTATCTTTATTAATACTATTATTATTATCCCTATTTCAGGGTGAAATTGCCCCTGCCACCCTCAGAATTCACTGATGATAATTGTTGAATTGTATGAAGCAATAAATTGACCTTTCATTAATATAAAAGGAATGGTTTTAATCAAATTTTTTTATACAACCTCATAACTGTAGATTTTTTTCTACTCAACAATGTACTTGTTTTCATGACATAGATAAAAAAAAGTTTGTTGTTTTCCCATCATATACTCTATAGAGCTCTGACTGAATTTATTCCCTCCAACAGGATCAAGAGAGAGGTCAGAGGTCTAATTGAATTCATATCCACCAACAGATCCAAGTGGGAGGTCAGAGGTCCAATTGAATTCATATCTTCTAATAGGACCTGGTGATAGGTCAAAGGTCTAATTGAATTCATATCCTCCAACAGGGCCAAAAGAGAGGTCTGAGGTTTAACTGAATTCATATCCTCCAACAGTGGGAAGTCAGAGGTTTGATTGAATATATATCTTCCAGTAGGACCTAGTGAGAGGTCAGAGGTGTAATTTAATTCATATCCACCTATAAGTAGGAAGTCAGAGGTGTAATTTAATTCATATCCACTTACAAGTAGGAAGTCAGAGGTGTAATTTAATTCATATCCACCTATAAGTAGGAAGTCAGAGGTGTAATTTAATTCATATCCACTTACAAGTAGGAAGTCAGAGGTGTAATTTAATTCATATCCACCTACAAGTCAGAGGTCTAACTGAATTCTTGTCAGAGATTGCCTCACTTGATCCTCTTCCTAATGATACGCATTGGACCCAAATTAAAAATTTTATCTTCTCCATGAAATCATTAATGAAGCTGCTGTTGGCATTTTAAAACAAGGATCATTATGTCTTTGAAGAAATCTTCTTCCATTGGCTTTTAGTTAAAAGGCTTGACCATATCAGTGTACACTTTTAGTGACAAATTCTGCAAAAGATGGTGAGTTCTTCATGTATGATGTTAACTTGCCTGAAATTCATTTTTGAATATCAGTCATGTAGTTACCCAAGGGAAGGCAATCCACCAATCTGATGAAAGCTGTATAGAAATACTGAAATAATAATGACTCTTCTCAAAATTATAGTTTCTTCCTCATCAACAGAACAGACCATGGTTGTTTGTAATGGTGCCAAATGCATTTCCAGGTATTTTGTTTATCAGTACCCTCTGTGCCCACATTGTGTTTGAAAGATCCACTGATAGAGAATGATACAATCCATCCGGAACTTCTTCCAAAGATTGGGGTGATTCATTGGAACAAAGTTGTCTTGGTGTTGGGAACTCAAAGACAAGAAGAATTCTCCATTAACAATTAACAATCATTTATTAGAACGTATTGATGTAATACAATATTTTTTATTGAAAATAGTCACTTTATTATCTAGATATACTGTTTTTGATGTTCAGACTGCATACAATAGCACGAGAGAGAGAAAATCTGTAAGGGTCTCTGAACAGACGCACAAAGAGACACCCACCCAACCCGAACTGAACTTACTGAACGCCAACATCTGACAGCTGATAACTTTTTCAAAATTCGCTAATTTTTATATATCTAAATTCTGGATATTGTTTGTGTGATGTCACCTCACTAAGTCATTGCGTCATCTCATACGTGTTCCCAAATTTTTACCATGTTTTTCATTTACTCAATCAAACTTGTGACAAGACATGAATCTATTTTGTTCACATTTGGTCCTCCTGTGTAGAGTTGACAGGTCCCATATCTGGTCACAGGCACACTCACTTGAACTTTCCCATTTGACTTCCACTTCCACTGAAAGATTTTTGCTAACTTAACAGCTAATTGAAAAACTCCCAGCTCAACCAGACTAGATAATGAAATAATTAATACAATCAACCATCACAGGAATTAGTTCACATTCAAGTAACTATTCTTCCTACAAATGATTTGCACATAATTATCAGGTTTCAAGTATTCATATCATAATAATTATACTGATAATTTATAAGGAATTTCAAGTAATTTTCTTTTGAATTATAATTTACACGCAATGATAAATCTCCAATTAATTATTCCTATTAAATTGCAATATCTATAATTTAAGAGCCAATTTAGTTCAAAATCATTTTAAACATTATGTCAAATGAAACTGTTTGACTCACAGGACCTGAATAGGTAGAACCACTGAGTCAAAGTGGACTTGGAAGTAATGGCAATCAAAAAGTGACTCTCCACTCCAGAACTGAAACCTCACCACTGGATGCACTTTAGAAAAAATTGAAAACTTGATTGAATTCTAAATCCTATAATAATTATTTTCTTCAGGGGTTTTTTGAATGAACATTTTTCTTAAAAATGAAATTAGGTTTGTAGATTTTTTTAAGTAAAGAAATTATATTGTGAATTGAATTACCACAACCAGAAAATCCGGCAAACACTTGCGTGTGACATACAAAGACACTGGACAACTGTTTTGACCTTATTAGATCTCATCAGCAGTATACTGTGATCTCACCTACTGAAGGTTGAACCAGCGACCACAGAATGCATAGCCAAAACTCTACATCGCACACAAGTGATGCCAAATCAACTAGTCATGGTAATTGTGCTGCCAATTAATCTGAATGTGTCTTGCAAGTTATATTTGTACTCTTTACAGAGGACACGGTCACCTACAGGGTCACATCTTCCCAGGAAATATGCATCCGTATGATTATCATAACATCAAAGGCAAGGATATAGATGTAGATTTTCTTTTTTAAGTAGAGGAATTATATTGTGAATTGAATTACCATTGCCAGAAAATCTGGCAAACACTTGCGTGTGACATACGGAAACACTGGAAACTGTTGGAGAGATCACAGTATACACTGCCATTACCCCCAGATCCACTTTCAGAACAGTAGTATGTGCTCGGGTCCCATCTATGAGTCAAACATAACTATTTAACCATTCAAATGTGTCAAATAAAACTTTTAGAGTTAGATAACAATACTTAAAACCATTTAACTGTGTGCAAACAAATGATTAATACTGGATAGAATTATTCATATTTGATAGGAATACTTGAAACCATTAACAAATGAGCTATGGATTATTTAAAAATTTAACCTCCAAACTATTAATTTACAAATCATATATTTAATATCTATATTTGGCATTAATTAACCTTTATGAGTTGATATGCCATAAAACTCTGCTAAGTTAATAACCATTTAACTGTATGCAAACAAATGAGCTCTGGCTCATTCAAAAAATGTTACCTACAAACTATTCACTTAAAAAAACATATGTTTTAACAGGATTTGGCATTAAATAACCATCAAAGGTTGATATGCCATTAAATCAAATAAACCAAACCTAAACTTAAGAAAGTAAAAATCCAAAAAGAGGGATTAAGACATTTATTATGGGGGAAAACATTCACAACGGACTTTGATTATCAAGGAAAGATGCTGTTGGAATAGAACATGTGTGATGGGGTGCAGGGTCAGAAAGAATGGATGCTTTTTCTTAGAGGTAGCAAAACATCTTCTCATTGGAAACTTTCAAAGAACTGGAACCAGTGAATGGAACTCATCAAAACATCTATAAAAGTAGAAGAGGAACAAACTGATTACTTTTCAACATTGTTTTGTTGTTCATTTTTAATCTGGTCTTTTATGATCTTTATAGTTGATTAGTAAATTTTGCTTTGTTAGGACACAAAACTAGAAGTATGGAGCATCCACTGAGACATGAATTCACTAGTAATGGGTCACTAATCAAGCTTGCTAAACATTACATCAGTTGAGGCACCCTTTTTATGATATTTATACATAAGTGATTGTTTTGTTAATAGCTTTTTTAATTAAATTTAGTTATTTGAATAAAGCTATTTTCTGCTCTGAAACTGACCTTGGGTCTATAAAGGGAGGTAAGCAACTGCTAATATCTTTTATTACCAAATTTTGAAAATATAAAAAATATAAAATTTCATTTATCTATGTTCACTGGCTGTAAAGAAAAAAAGGATCTTTTGTAGAAGTGTTCCACCACTAATGGAAAAATGAGTTTTAAAAAAAACAGCCTCATCAGTCGGTAATTGGGTCAACCACATCTTCCCTCTTCATTAGATTTACTTTGGACGTTTTTTTAGGGCTGCTTCTCCTTACACTTTCAAGTCGTATTCATGACAAGGAGTCAGCAGTTCGCTTTTTATAAACCAATGCAATCAACGCCTTTGTCGTAGCAGTCATGAAATGCACCTCTCAACATCTTCAGATAGATGGAGATGTTGTTATTTTCCCTAAGGTAAGTCAAGCCATGCGCCATCAATTTATTTGGGTTAGGGTTAGTGTGAGAATGGATCACATTCACCAAACTATTAACCATAAGACCAATTTTGTTAAACTGGGGTCTGGGGCCCACATTCAAACCATTGAATCTTTCTAGCTTCTGTACAAAATGCAGAATAAACGTCACTGTGGAACATATCGCGGAAAACAATCTTTTTATGTAAATAGTCAATGACATGAATTAATCAGTAAAAATAAACCAGTAACCAATAAAAAGTCTTTTTGATAAAACCCCCATTTTTGTCTGATTTTTTGGGTGGTAGGGGTATTTTTTGGGAGGGGGGGGTCTCTTCTACAAAAGATTTTTAAAAAAGTTAGTTTTTATCTATATATGGTCATTATGGTGCAATTAGTGTTATCTTTCAGGCCTTTTACAGCCTGGAATGCCTAGAACTTCTGCTTAGATTTTTTAAAAATACTTGGCTTATCTTGCAGTTGTCAAAATATGTTTGATTGAATAAAAGAAACTCGGAGCTGTCGACTGTGACAAAATGATAAGTTCCGTTTCCGTTGCAACATTGCATTAGTTAACCCAGCATATCAATGTGATTCTCCTGAACAAGACTGATCTATTTCTAATGATTTAGTTCTCCAATTGTTTATATCTGATGACAGAAATATCATTTTAGTATTCATCATATTTATGAAGACTTGACAATTCTCAGCATATTAGCATTTCAACTGAATGTAAAGACTTCAAGAAGATTATTGGCTCAGACCTACTTAGGCTGATGTCTGGAATTCACTACCGTCCCCCCACCCTAAAAAGCTGCTTAAATTCTTCCTACTTTTTCACTTTCTTTCGGAACTACACAAAACTCCAAAAACATCTGCTCAGATCTTACGTACTGGGTATCTACAAAAGAAATACACTATTTCAAAAGTTTATTTTAAAAAAAAGTCTCTTTAAGGTATTGACACTCATGTTGTACAGTTTTGTATAAAAATATTTGAATGCCTCCTTGGGCATCTCCCCCCTTTTTACTATCTACTTATATCAACTTAAAAAAAAAATCAATGAATAAAAATTTTTTGCCCAGAACATATACACCATTAATACGATATATACAGATCAAATTCTGTTAAGTAATTCATTTGATATTCACCAGAAATTCTTATTATTATTTCTGAACTTATCTAATTTAATGTTCAAATATATATTCTTCCATTTCCAAAAAAAAAAAAAGAAAACAAATATAATTGGTTTGCAAAAAAGTCCAATAGGTTACTAGGCTTAGTTTTTGAAATCTGTCTCAACAGTAAATTTTCAGTTTGAGGAGAAATATTTAAAAAAATGTTTACCATTATTAGAAATTCTGTTAATTATTTTAAAAGTTTCAATTAGATCACTTCTCATTGTTCTTTCTAGTAAAGTAGTTAATCCTAATTGATTGATTTTAATGGCATGTCAAAGTTTCTGGGCTATTTTATGCGTAGAGGTTAGGAAATTGTCTATAGTTATAAGAGTTTTTTGCACAGTCATATTATATCAGGTATTTCTATCTAATACAAATAATTTTTAAGCAGATCTTTTTGACCCCTAACTGATACTACCACTCTGAATCAGAATGGACCTGAGAGTAATGATAATGAAGGGCTACGCCATACTCCTTTGAGCTCCAGAACTGTAACCTCACCATCAGATAATTTAGTGTCGTACCCAGGACACTCATGGTGGAAGGGTCTTATCCAACTGCAAGTGATATACAGTCAACATATTTTAAGCTACACTAACAAGGCCAAGAAACCCTTTATTACTTGCAGCTTATTGTTCCTTGACATGCGTACCCCACCTAATATGATATATATCAACACAAGTCAACTGCTTGCTAAACATTTACATATCTTCATCTATAGTTACAATGGTTATAGTTTTTAGCTGTCTAAAACTTTATCATATACTTCAAATGAGTGTCAGTATCTGAAATATTTTTGTCAATTAGAAGCATCATATATATATATATATATAATTCGGTCCAGTTAAATCAGAGTTGGGAGTAATTCCTTCAGGACAAAAAAATCATTCAAGAGCTGAACATTTAAATTTTCCTTGTTTATTTTATCCATAAGATCTGAAGAAGTCCTATTATATTTTTCTTCCATGTTTTTGGTTTACACCAGAAATGAAAAACAGGATGGAAATAAATTTATAATCCTAAAATAACCGGTCTTTGGTTTTTTCTTTAAAGAAAATATATATATATATATATATATATAAGTAAGTAAAGTTAGCGACCATAGTCGAGGATGACCCGAAGGCTCCCTTTTCGATAGCTACTACACCAAGGTGTAGGGGAGGGCGCTACTCCATTCCCAGGATTGCTCCACTTTACCCTTGAACCGTACCTTATAATGCTGAGTGTTAAGCAAGGTGGTATCAAGTACCATTTTTAAAGTCTTTGGTATGACTCGACCTGGGATTGAACCCAGGTCTCCCGGGCCATTGGCGAACACTCTAACCGCTGGGCCAATGTCCCGGTCAATATATATATATATATAAGTAAATTGGTAAGTTACCTGACCGTAGTCAAGGGTGAACCGAAAGCTCCCTTTTCAATAGCTACTACACCAAGATGTAGGGGAGGGCGTTACTCCTTTCCCTAGATTACTCTACTTACTCTTGATCAGTACATTATAAGGCTGAGTGTTAAGCAAGCTGGCATCAAGTAGCATTTTTTTGAGTCTTTGGTATGACTTGACTTGGGATTGAACATCAATCTCCCAGACCATTGGCAAACACTTTAACCATTATGCCAATGGATATATATATATATATATGTGTGTGTGTGTGTGTGTGTTAGAATTTGAGATGCCTCTCCGACAGTTCAAGTGAAGTAACTTATGTGTCCAGTTATTTTCGATATTGGAGAAAGAAAGCTTCAGACTGTGGATGGAATAAAGCAAGCAGCTGATGGTGATCCCAAAAGAGTATTTCTGTTGTGAAAAGAGATATTGAAGTCCAAAAAAAAAGTACACTGAATGGAACTCAGGCACCATTGCCCTAGGTAGATCTCTTTTTCTTTTTTAATTAATATTAAATGATAGCAATTTTAGAAGTGTATTTGTAAAACAACACATCTCATAAGTGCAGAAGTTTTCAAGTAAAGTACTTTGTCAGAGACTAAGGTGCCATTCCCCTAGGTAGGCTATTTTTTTTACAAATATAAAATGGTTGCATCATTTCCATGCAGACACACACACACACACACACACACACACACACTTATAGTTATATGAATAAATTGTTTTAAAAGCATTTCTTTTTTAACCAGAAAAGTGCTCAAATATTGGTCTGTAAAGAATGAGAATTTGTACTGTAAAAGTAAATGCTACACAATACAACAGTACAGACACTCTTCTTACAAAGTAGTAATGTACTTAGAAAAGTTACATCACTTTTGTAATATATCCTCCCCTGATGATAGCCCAAAGTTGGGCAGAAAGTACTTGGGAAATAACTAATTATGAAACGTTTATCAACCAATTCCTGTCGAATATCATAAGATCAATCCAGCAATTTGTAAGGATTAACAAAAGAATATGTAGACAAAAAATGTCTATTATGTTCAATCAAATATGTATCAATCAAGAAATACTGCCAAAGTATATATATATATATATATCATCTATTGCACAGTTTGAACCAAATAATCTTTAAATGGATACAAATATTTTTGAAGTTGTTTTCCTTTTATATTTTTGAGAGAAAAAAACTTGGAAGAATAAAAAAACATTTTTTCTTTTTCCAATTCCCTTTATTTTTCTTGAATTTTTCTTTTTTCCTTTTATTTCAATTCATCATCTTTTTAAAATTTTGCAATGAATAATGCAAACTAATCTGGGAGCGAATGACGTAATAGGCATTTATTTAAAAGAGGACATTCTGACACTAATTCTGATCTTTTGTTTGATGATGATGATGTAATTGATGATAGCAGCTGGTGTTCTTCTTTCTTTCCAGACTCTTGGAAAGATGCTTGTGAACAACTGTATACCCATTTAAGCTTATGTAATAATTCTTTTTGCTTTTGTAGCTTTGTTTCTCAGGACGGTCTTGAGTATTTGCCTAGCTTCTGATTCTAAAATGACTCTTGTTCAGTCAGATGGAGTTGTAGAATACACCAACTGCTTCTCTGCAGAGGTGTAAGACCCCCCGCCACAACGAGTGTCCTGGATATGACGCTAAACAATCTAATGGTGAGGTTCCAGCAATGCTGGAACTTTGAGGAATACGGAGCACCCTTTCATTGCCATTGCTCCCTGCTCCACTCTGGCCTGTCGTGGTAGTACCTGATAGGGCCCTATCTATGGGTTAAACAGAACTAACGGCATACTTATGCTAAACTGAATTGTTTGATTAAACTGAATAGCTTTAAATAGAAATGTTTTTGACAATTGAACCGTACTTACATTTAAACTATGTGCTTATACTAAACTGAATTATTTGAAATTGAACTGTTTTTGACATTGAAACTGTACTAACATTTACCTGAATTGTTATATATAACTGCTTGAATAAACTGAATAGTTTGAAATAGAAATGTTTTTGACAATTAAACTGTGTACTCATGCTAAACTGAATTGTTTGCAATAGAACTGATTATTTACATAAAAATGGATTTGGCGTTACATAACCTACAAAGGTTGTTATGCCAAAAAACCAAACCAAACCAAACTAAAATAATTCATTCTTCTCCCAGATATGTGGTGGAGGTGAACTTGATTTAGTCTCTCCGACTCTCAACAGATCTTTTATTACAGATGCTAGGGTTAATACTCAATGCTGGACACAGATCACTGACCGTCCCGTTTATATCGCCGTTCAAAAAAAAAAAAAAGAGAGAAGAAAAAGTAAAATGATTCAATCTTTTCATTCATATTTTACTTCATCAATGATATATGTTCATCATTTCCTGTTTTTTCCTTTTTGTTGTGTTTTGCCAAAATCTTCAAAATCATTCTCTTAAAAACTAACTCAAAAAATTTTTTGTGTTACTGCTGAAAAGTTCTCAGCCCATCTAAGAAGAAAATGATCTAAAGACATAAAACATATTCTATATATCACTTCTGCAGCTCCACCTACTTTGCACATCATTTCTCTCCAGCTAGCTATGGGTAAATTGAGGGCTAATTGGATTTGTTAAGGGGACCAGTCTAAGTAAAGGAAAATTCTGAAACTCTACTTTGCTTAAAAATTGACATTGTGTCATATCCTGTTCATAAGTACGGTTCAATTCTCAAAAACATTTCTATTTAAAGCTATTCAGTTTAATCAAACAATTCAGTTTAGCATAAGTATGCCAACAGAGGAGCTGAGTAAATATGCACAATAAAACCTTGGTTGGATCAAGAACTTTCAACATCCTTTGCATGACCACTTGTGAGCTGTATGTATTAACCCTTTTGTCATGAGTATCAGTTGTAACTAGCCACACTATGTTTGATATGTTTGCACAATACCAAATTAGGTACCATTACTTCACCATGGGTTTTCAGGGTTGAATTCTGTTTATAGCTACGCTGTGGATTTTCAAGGTTGAATCCTGCATCTGGCTGTGTCATGGGTTTTGAGATAATGGTACCAAATGCATTTTCAGATAGTTTGTTTATCAATCCTGCCCGTGCCCACGCTGGGTTTGAAAGATCCACAAACAAAGAATGACACAATCCATCCAGAACTTCTTCTGATGGTCGGGATGATCTGTTGGAACAAAGTTGCCTTGGTATTGACAACTCAAAAACAAGAACTCTCCATCAACAATTAACAATCATTTATTGTTTGATGTTCAGACTGCATACAGTAACACAAGAGAGAGAGAGAGAGAGCGAAAATCTTTAAGGGTCAATGAGCAGACACAATGAGACTCATGCCCCCCACCCCAGCCTGACCGAACTCTCTGAATGCAAACTTCTAACTGACAATTGACTGACTGACTGGCTACTTTTTCAAAATTTGCTAATTTTTATACATTTAAATTCAGGATATTAGTAGGGGTGATGTCATCTTGCTAAATTATTGCGTCATCTCTAATGTGTTCCAAATTCACTGTTTTCATTTCTCTAATCAAACCTCTCACAAACAAGATAGGAATCCATTTTATTTACATTTTAGCCTTCCTGTGTTGTTTCTTATGTTCTCATTTAAATTTTCCAATTTTACTTACATTTCCACTCAAAGATTTTAGCTAACCTAACAGCAAACTGAAAAACTTGTGGCCTTACTTACTGAACCGGGTAATAAAAATAAATAACCATCACAGCAACTGTACCACACACAATGTGGCCAAACTAGGGGTTTGATCTTTCTAAACGAACCCAAAATGTATAACATCTCTTTCAATTGATCAGCAAAATCTTTCTAAACAAACACAAAATGTATAACAACTCTTTCAATTGATCAGCGAAATCTTTCTAAACGAACACAAAATGTATTACATCTCTTTCAATTGATCAGCAAAATCTTTCTAAACGAACACAAAATGTATAACATCTCTTTCAATTGATCAGCAAAATCTTTTTAAATGAACACAAAATGTATTACATCTCTTTCAATTGATCAGCAAAATCTTTCTAAACGAACACAAAATGTATTACATCTCTTTCAATTGATCAGCAAAATCTTTCTAAACGAACACAAAATGTATTACATCTCTTTCAATTGATCAGCAAAATCTTTCTAAACGAACACAAAATGTATAACATCTCTTTCAATTGATCAGCAAAATCTTTTTAAATGAACACAAAATGTATTACATCTCTTTCAATTGATCAGCAAAATCTTTCTAAACGAACACAAAATGTATTACATCTCTTTCAATTGATCAGCAAAATCTTTCTAAACGAACACAAAATGTATTACATCTCTTTCAATTGATCAGCAAAATCTTTCTAAACGAACACAAAATGTATAACATCTCTTTCAATTGATCAGCAAAATCTTTTTAAATGAACACAAAATGTATTACATCTCTTTCAATTGATCAGCAAAATCTTTTTAAATGAACACAAAATGTATTACATCTCTTTCAATTGATCAGCAAAATCTTTCTAAACGAACCCAAAATGTATAACATCTCTTTCAATTGATCAGCAAAATCTTTCTAAACGAACACAAAATGTATTACATCTCTTTCAATTGATCAGCAAAATCTTTCTAAACGAACACAAAATGTATAACATCTCTTTCAATTGATCAGCAAAATCTTTCTAAACGAACACAAAATGATAAACATCTCTTTCAATTGATCAGCAAAATCTTTCTAAATGAACACAAAATGTATAACATCTCTTTCAATTGATCAGCAAAATCTTTTTAAATGAACACAAAATGTATAACATCTCTTTCAATTGATCAGCAAAATCTTTCTAAATGAACACAAAATGTATAACATCTCTTTCAATTTATCAGCAAAATCTCACTATGACTGAACTGGACAAATGCAACAGACAATGTCAGTGATGGAAATCTTCATGTTTATGTAAGCGGAGATACATTTCTTTCATGGGTTGTTTGCAACTTTTAACTGTGGACAACTTTAGATTTTTTTGGGGGAATAGTAACAGCTTACTTTCATCTAAATCAGATGGTTCATAAGAGACTAAGTGAAAATCCCGCAAGCTGACTCAGCATTTCTTCAGTGTCTGTCTGAAAACCAGTTAGCAGTTGCTCGTGTTTCCAGTGTCAATTCTCAACTCGATCCTACTCTGTTCAGTTTGATCTCTCTCTCTCTCTCTCTGATCTCCCTCTTAATACTCAAAGACTGGCTCTTCAACATATATATTGCTCACAATCTACCTAACCACTTGTGACCATCCTGCAAAAAAAACAAGGACTTAACTCATCCATTCTTCCAACCCAAAATAAACCCTCCCACACCAGCTGAGAATGCACTCTAGGCAGCCAACAGTAGTACACCCCAAGTTCCCAACTCAACTATTCCCCCAATAAAACAACACCCCTATCCTCATAGACACCTTGGTGGAGTCCTCATTGCATATTGGCTAAAGTGTCTGACTGTGGCTTCAAAGTGAGTGAGTTGACTCTTGTTGCACTATTCTGTTCACTTTTGGACTTATACACTTGAGAAAGGCATGAACCCCCTTATCCTCTATCTATGGTTTAAATACTACTATTAGTTTTTTTCTACAAGGAAGCTTTGTCATTAAATAACCCTCGAAGGTTTATATGCCATTGAACAAAGAAGCCAAAACCAAACCTTAGATACCAATCCCACTCCAGACCTTCAACACCCACCTGTGACTACCTTTCCAAGAAAATATCTCCATTCTCAGTTTTTTCTGATCTCTACATAGCACAGGATAAGAATGAGCACAAGGTCCAGAACGGAACCACTAAGTGTGCCAGAGGGGCCATTTCCTGCTACGCCATCCTCAACCTGATCCTACCTGGCCACTTTCCAGCTCAATGCCATCCAGCATACTCCACAGCCCTAAATCAATCTCTTCCTTGCTCACCGATTCCTCTCAGCACTCACCTGAACCATTGAACCCTTTCCACTGCCAGTTCACCAACCGCATACACAAATGCAACAACAAAATTACTTTATCCTTCATAACTTGTACTTTTTTTTCATTGTTTTATCACCTTTCAGATTTCTAAGACTCAACCATTCTGCTGCCTTTTGTTTCTTTGTTTTTGTTTGTTGGATACCATAAACTGGATGATAGGTCTGTGATCCAAGTCCAGTATTTGTAATAAAGAATTTTTATGCCATTCATGTCAAAATAAAATCAATCTGCAAAGTGGTCCAAAGGCCATTCTAACTATACCATGTCTAAATTGCTAGATGCGTTTATACTGATAATGTTTGTGATGAACAGTTGATACTCAGCATTTACCATCAACAACTTTTCTTTCTTATAATAACTTTCTCTTTCTGTTTCATCATCATGTAGGCCAACGTTTCATTCCCACAGGGCTACCCTCTCCTGTTCAAATCCTTTGGGACAAAAATATCTTGTCCCACACTTTCATCAGCATCTCCTAAAACTTTTCTTCTTCTTCTTCTTCTTCTTCTTCTTCTTCTTCCTTTTGTATGGTGTAATTAACTGTCCTTTTTCTTTCTCTAAGGCAAATGTTTCTAATTTGATCTGAAATGTATTTATTGTCCAGAAGCTTCTTAGCCACATCATGATACACACTTTTCAGCATCTGAACACCAAATCAAGTGACAACAAATCGCATTCTTCATTTTTTCTAAAATGGTTAATTCCAATGACTGTTTCTGGTTTTGTGTTTCAGTATAAACTCTACCAAATTGAGTTATCACAGAAATATTTTTAATATGCTTTTAGTTTGCTATGCTGAGCATATTTTAGCCCAAGACCAGAAATATGAAGCGCCCAGTGAGCGTTGAACTCACAAACAGTAACCTGCATGTCTAGCTTGCAGACCGTTAAATTTTAAAGTCATTTTTACTCATGAATATGAAAAGGTAATATTAATAAAAGCATTAAAATGCCTCTGTAAATATTAGTTTAATATAGAGTTAGTAGTCTTTTACTAAGGTTAGATTAGTTTGGCATAAGGCCAAAAGAATTGAGCACTCAGTAAGAATCAAACTCACAAACAATGGCATGCTCATATAGTTTGCTAACCATTATACCACAAGAGGTACCCAATTAAGATTATATTGGAGAGACATTTTTACTCATGAAAATTTATCTGCAAATAAAATAACTATTATAGAGACAGAGTTAGTAGTCATTTACTAAGCTTAGATTAGTTTGGCATAAGGCCAGAAATATGAAGCACTCAGTGAGAATCGTAATCCCTAGTAATGTTTTACTAACCCAGCTCATTAACCATTACATCACACCATGCAACTTTTATGGAAACAGGTATTACTTAGATTTTAAGCAAAGCCCATTGAGAATCTAAGTCACAAACAATGGTCTACTGATGTAGTTCTGCTAACCATTATATGAGGATCATTAAATAAGTTTTCAGACTTTTTTCATATGGGCACTTTTATTGATAGTACACACATAAAATTCTAGTCCTCTTCAAAGTAATCTCCTCCAGCTGCAATGCACTTGTTGTACCATTCCAACAACTTCTGGAATGCCCCATGGAAGTTTTCTTGTGTGAGCATGTCAATGACCTTCATCACAGCCTCTTTCATCTCCTCAATTGTTTCATACCGACAGCCTCTGAGCTTAGGGAATAACCAAAAGTCATAGGGAGCAAGGTCTCGACTATAGGGACAGTGAGGAACTGTCTTGATGCCCATCTTGGTCAAATAGTCTGTGACAAGGATGGAGTTATGGACTGGTACCTTGTCCTGGTGGAAATGCCACTGACCCAATTTGAAGAGTGCTGGCCTTTTCCCAAGGAATCTCTTGCTGAACTCTCTTAAAACCTCAACATAGTAACTATAAGCCTAAGCCTAACCCTTTGGCCAATCAACTCTGGTGTATTGACTTCCTTACTCCTCCCAAACCTCTCATCATCCCTCACAGACTCCCTGCCTTCCTTTAATCTCTTATGCCACTCAAAAACTGATGCTCGATTCATGCAAGATGGTTGAAAAGCAGTCTGAAGCATTCCATACATTTCTGTGGCATTTTTCCAAGTTTAAAACAGAATTTTATTGCATATCGTTCTTCTAAAGTGTCCTCACATCCAGATTGCATTTTTGAAATTCACCAGCTGTACCAATCAGGCTTTAGTAGGGTGTATTCCAATTGCTGCTGTAACTGTTGATTTGAACCTGAAATCATAAAAATTGGTCAGTCATCTCATAAGATGTATAGCAATAAGATACTGAATTTTCAAGAGTCTATGACATTTTTAAATGACTGTACAAAAAAGTCTGGAAACTTATTGAATACACCACGTATCACAAGAAACACCCTATTCAGATTGTAGAGGTATTTTTACTCATGAATATTTAGCAGCAAATATAATAATTAATTGACTGAGGAAACAATCATTTACTAAGTTTAAATTAGTTTGATTCAAAGCCAGAAGTTTTGGGCACCCAGTGAGAATCAGATTAATATTGCTTTGCTAGTCTGTTGATGCTTCAACAGAAATTAAACAACTAAAAATATAGATTTGACAAAAAATAACTTTATAAAGTAATATTTTTATTGAATGAATAATTCATATTGGTGATATTATTAATAAATAATTTATCCAAGTAATATATATGAAATAAATAATAACTTTTTGACTACATATTAATTACATCTAATAAAAACTATAGTTTTCTTGGAACTTTGCAAGTAGACGTCAATGTTCTTTTATTCAAAGACTCCAAAAGGACTCGTTAAGTAAAAAGATAATATTAATGGGAAATTTGACACGGTTTGTCTATTAAAATTTTATCAAGAATGGCCGACTCTCAAAGTTAAACACAGATTGATTGGCGATTTTTTTATTTATTTATTTATTTTTTTGAATATGTAATAATCAAGAATCCACACATTCAGAGATAAGAAGTTGGGAGATGTATCAGAAATTTGATTGTACTCTTATCAATTTCTGAGTATTCTTCAGATAATTTCAGAACTCTGCTGACTCTAATTTTCAAAATAATTTTTTGAAGTGCCATTCTCAGATATCGCTATCAGCAAAATGGTAATTTATGGAAATGCTAAGTGAAAAAAACTTATATAGAAAGATGGAAAGGAAAAATATAGTCGATTGGTCTCTTTGCTCTTTAAGACAATGAAGTTGAAAATAATTCAAAATGCTGATTTTTATTTTATTGGTGGGAAGAAATATGGGTAAATTATATCTATTTAAAAAAAATCTTTTTTAAACATTATGTAAAAATTTGACAAATTTAATTACAACTCCAAAATCTTATCTCATGACTTGAAAACTGAGTTTAATTGGACAAAACTTTTAGAACTTTACTTATTTATTAGTTTAAAGAATTAAATAATAACTAATGTTTCTTCTCTTGTAACATCTTATTAAACATTATACAAGTAATTCATGACAGAAATCCCCAAAACAGGTTACATGAGATAAAAACAGTCAACAAAATGGAAGTGAACCTAAACAAAACAAATTTGTAGCTGCTGTTTGTGATGACATTTTCAATTCGTGACAACCAGACACTTGGTGTAGTGATGTCATATGATCAGTAAAGAAATGCCAATCTCCTATTTCAAAAATGGCTTTGGAAATGTTGGAATTCTGTTTATAGCAGCAAAAGATTTTTATTTAAACAGAAAATCAAAGACATTTTCTAAATTTTTTTTACAAAGATCCATTAGCAATAAATTAGAATAGCCAAATATAAATTCTTATTTTTGAATTTAAATTTAGCATTATACTTTTGAATGTACATGTGTGTACATACGTATTGATATTTATGCCCATAGACTCAAGCATACACACATGAATTTACATACACACACACACACACACACACACACACACATATATACACTCACACAAAATGGATATAGATATTATAAAGCAGTTATATATATATATATATATATATATATGCACACACACATTTATACATTTAGCCAGGTCCTTCACCATGAGCAGAATATAACACGAGGTAAATTTTTAAGTGGAGTAAAGCTGGGTTAAATTCTGTTTTCCTTCACTTAGACTGATTGCCTTACCAAGACTATATAACCAAGTCTGCTCTATTATTTATCCATAACTGCAGGAGGGAGATGAAATGGATTCATGCCTTTCCAAAAGGCATTAACACAAAGTGAAATACAAACAGCCTCACCCAGGATTTTTGAGCACAGGTTGCTGATTCCATTTTCTGAGATGATAATTGTTACACTGAGCATGCCTCAGTATATATATGTATATATATATATATATATATATTTAGAGAGAGAGAGAGAGAAGGGATGGGATGTTGAGGAAAAGTATGTAAATGATTAAATAAAACACAGTTCTACAAATTTAGTAAATTTATTTCTTTACCTTGGGTGGAAAGTTTGTTGAAAAACAACAAAAGTTACAGTTTTTTTTCTTGATACAAAAAGTTGATATTACTAAAAGCATTTAATATGCCTCACTTTGACTTTATATTCATTTTCTTCTGTTTTTCAAATTTGCTTCCATTTATATTGCTCTATCAGTTTTTTAGAATCAGTATCAAAATTAGTTTATCCAAATATTTATTTTGCCTAGTGAGCTGGGGCTGTAGAATACACTGACTAATTCTCTGCGGCTGAGTAAGACGCCCCACTTCCAACGAGTGTCCTAGATATAATACTAAACCATCTGATGTTGAGGTTCCAGTTTTGCTGGAGCTTTGGGGAATGCAGAGTACTCCTTCATTGCCATTGCTCCCAAGTCCACTCTGGCTTGGAATGGTAGCACCTGATAGGGTCCTATCTGTGAGTCAAATAGAACTAAACTGAGTTGTTTGGGATAGAATTGTTTTTGACTGTGAAACTGAATACTTATGCTAAATTTAACTGTTTGAAAAAGAACTGTTTTTAAATAGAACTATTCTGTGTACTTATCCAAAACTGAATTGTTTGAAGTAGAACTGTTTTGACATTTAACTGAACTGTTTTGATATCCAACTGTTTGTAAACAAAAACTATACTTATATTAAACTGAACTGTTTGAAATTTCATTCAACGTTAAATGATCTGAAAAGGGTCTATACACCATAAAACAAACCAACCAAATATCTATTGTTAAAATCTATAAAAAACTTGTACTGTTGATATTTAAAAATTAACTTAGAAAATAAAAATGAATTAATGTGTGTGCATGTAGGGGTGTTATGTATTAAAAAAGAATTTTTTTCTTTAAAATTTGGTCCATTTAGACCTTTGGGGTTGAATGAAATTTTAGGTGTCGACAAGGGGCTGGAGATTTACTACTTACTAGAGATCCCTATAAACTAAAATTCATGGAAATCATATCAAATATTTATGACTGACCAATTACTTTATCATTTTTTATTTTTTCATTTTTGTGCCTTTTAAGTTTGACCAAAAATATGCACCTTCCGCTGAGTTCAAGTATTAAAGTTTCAATGTAATAAAACATTTGAATTTGAAAGACAAATAAAATTAAGAATACCTCTAAAAAGATTGATCTTATTCTAATTTTATTTTAATTAACTTCTATATAAAAATATGCATTAGATTGCTTTTAGGTTTGAGAATAAGACAACAATATTAGAAATCAATCACACCAATTTATTATTCATTAAACCAGATTTTGTTATAACCAGTGTGTAAATTCTCCTCATCATATACTATATAAACTTTTATTTTTGAGTGATATAAATTGAAGGATTCTAAATACTGTATTAATAATGTAGGCCTTTTTGAGGCAGATCGAACTCAGCTAGACTTTAAGACATTATTAATACATAAGATGTGAATTAAGATTGCATAATGGTTACTTAATAATCACTGAGAATATAAATAATGAAGGGAACTGTGATAGTGGTGGGGATATAGTCTTGGTTACTAACAGATACATCATCTCATATTATAAGAAAGATTTTCCCAAACTGCTTTCCTCACTTTCTCTATATACAGATTTAAAGTTTATTTCAGATAAAATGAAAAGGGTAGAATTTATGTGCTTGTAAATATTATGCTAGATGTGTTGAAAGAATATCGAGAATAGAATAGTTGAACTACACTTAGATCTTTTTTGTTTTTTGGCAATTCCTTATGACAGAAAATACTGAACAAGTCCATGTGAAATTGCCAAAAACTGTTCCTGAAAACTTTGAAATGTTGAAGGAAACTTAGGCCCATGATGCTGTTAGTTGTACTGTGGTCTTTGGCTGGAATATTGCTTTCAGAGAAAAGGAAAACATCAGTTTAAAGTAATGAGTATCCAGGGAGGCTCTCAGGGAATGTCAGTTTAAAGTAACGAGTATCCAGGGTGGCTTTCAAGGAAAAGGAAAACATCAGTTTAAAGTAACGAGTATCCAGGGAGGCTAGCAGGGAAATTGGTCAACTGCTTCAGAGTGTACTACATGCCAGACCAAGTTCCATACACTTATATTCATTGGTCAGGATGTTCAGGAGTACTACATTCTGGCCCTAGCTCCATAGATCTATCTTCATTGCCTAGGTGCTTAAGGGGTACTACATGTCTGCCTCAACTCCATGTACCTATCTTCATCAATGAGGGGCTTCAGGAGTACAACATGCTAGCCCTAACTTTATAGACCGATCTTGATAATGTTCCAACATTTCTGTGTCGAAATCATGTCATTTTATTTTAGTCCCTTAGGCTTTGCAATGACTGCAGTTTGTAAGCAATTTTTTCCAACCATTTTTGCAAATTTTTCCAAGCATTATTTTGTGGAATTTATAACTTCTAATTTGCCCTCTTTGTGGATGGCAGAGGCCTTTACTACGAATGCCCTCCAATTCTACCTCAGATACTAATTGTCTTACAAGACTTTGCCTTTACACAAACATTCAATTGTATCATGATTGTAAAAATCTTTTTTTTAATCACATCAAGAATCTGTTTATTTCTTTTGTAGACATGGTATATATCTACTTATATAGTCTTATATGTAGTTTTAGGGAGCAAAACAATTTTTGTAGATATTCAGATACTGCTTCCTTTTCTTCTTTCTGGCAGTCTTTCCTCTTCTTTCTCTGTCTTCCTTTTTTTCCTTCATTCATTTGTTTAGTGAATGAAGTTGCTTGACACTTGATCAAGCATTGCAACCAATCAAATTTCTTCTTGACTTATGTAACCACTTCCTTCTGTTACTCACAATTCTATGTTTTCTCTTCATCCATTATAATCACAGATAAGGCAGATAGCATCCACTATAACCGCAATTCTTTTACATTTTATATATATATATATATATATATATATATATACTAGCATGACTTTATATATATATATGTATAAAGTTAGGATAGTGTATACACAGTTAGTAGTGTTTGGTGACTGTCAGTTTCCTGTCAACGCAATCATGTGACCAAGAACATTAATTGTTATTAATCAATAGTAATATTAATAGAATAAAACAGAAAAGAGAGAAATAGAGAAAATGATACCACTATTTGTCATGACATGAGTTACCTTTCCTTGGAAGAAGCAGTTACTTCCCTTGTTTGAATAAAATAGATGGCTTCGTCAGTATACGGTTGTCGCACCTGCAAGCTAAAACATGTCTCTTCATTGTCTCTCGCTTTTCTTATATACCTACTAACGAATACTATAACATGGTGGCAGCGGTAAAAGACAAACATGTAATACTACGTGGAATGTTAAAAGACAACAAGAGAGTGGTTTTAAAGTCTGGCAACATTTTATTCTTCTTACTGGCTTTTGCAAAACAAAAAGCATCCACGTGCGGTTAAAAAAAAGACGCCATATTGGAATTTTTTAGCTACAACCGTAAGTTGTCTCGAACTTCCTTTTCTAGTGCTTGTATTGTTTAAAATAATAATAGCAATAATGTCTAACCATACCTGTGAACCATTAATGTGCTGGGAAACGCCAAATTTGGTGGAATCCCTGAAAATTTTTCAAGTAACAGTGTGAGTTATTCTTCTCTGTGAAGGGCATTGCACAGAACAAATAAATTGACCACATTCTTTTCTTATCGGGAAAAGAAAGTATAAGACGATATAACTCATGGTCATTCGGAAACGATGCTGACAGATGCAACCCAGCGGGGATTTGGGAAAAGTTTCTAGAACAAATAGAGCCACAAGTTAACTTTCGTATTGCATGCTTTTGCTTACAAAACTACTTGCAGAAAGAAACAGAGAACATTGACGATTTTCTGGCGAGATGGAGGCTTCATGCAGAAAAATGCAAGTTCAGAGACAAACATGAGATGGAAGAAAGAATAATTGACCAGATTATTGCCAGAACAAAATTCCCAGAACTACAGAAACAGCTTCTCAGCAAGAACAAGGCAATGTACATGTCAGAAGTACTCAACACGTGTAGAAGTTACGAGGCTTCAATTAACTACATGAGACAAATGGGCGAGCTACGAGGGAAATACGACAATCAAATAAGTGCAATAAAGCACAGAGTTGAGGACACCAGACACCTGTGGCCAATGTGCACTGAACCATAAAAATGGGAACTGCTCTGCTTGAGGCAGCACTTGCTCAGCATGTGGATGCAAGAACCACTGGGCTAGGATGTGCCACAACAAAAATCTCAAAAAAAAACTGGACAGGCAGCCACAGACGAACAGGTCTACTAAATCTAAAGAATTTGCACCAGTGCAGTATGCACATAAAAACCTCCAGAACTCTATTAACGTTCAGGACCAGGTAGCGGACAAGTTCAAGAAAATGTCTTTTTATTCAATGGAAGACCACGGAAAAAGTGCTCTCGGAAAGAGGCATTTGTCTCATTGGACATTATACTACCAAACAGGAAAGGTGTCCATGAATTAAAAATCAAAGTGGACACAGGCGCGGAAGGAAATATACACATTCCAGCAAATTTTTCCAGAACATGTAGACTGGAATGGACGACCACATCCTGGCACAACATAGAAAGAAGCAGCAGTACTAACGACATATAACAGGTCTATTAGGAGGTGCACGTGGTGTAATGGTTATCGCCGGCGACACGAGTTCAAATCCTCGACGAGACTGATTGCATTTCACATAGCACTAATATCCTTGGGAAAGGTATGAATCCAATTATTCTCCCTCCAGCTATGAGTAAATAGTAGGACAGACTAGGTTCTTCAGCCTTGGTGAGGCAACTAGTCTAGGTGAAGGAAAACTCTGAATTAAAACCTGATAAACTCCGCTTAAAAATTGACCTTGTGTCATATCCTGCCCGAGCGGAGGGATTGGTAAATATGATAACAGGTCTCTCATACCACAGCACGGATCCATACAAATTCAATGTGTCAACAAGGGTGAATGGAAGCGCATGAAATTCTACATAGTGACCTCCAATGGACCTACCATACTAGGTTTACCCTCCCTTCAGGATTTAAGACTGGTTACCCTACACTGTTCCATTCAGAGAACGAAGTGTGCCCTAGTCAATCATGAGACAAATACCCCAGTTACTTCATCAGACAATACACCAGTCAACCCACGAAAGACCTGATTGAAGCATATCCAGATCAATTTGATCGGATTAGTAACTTCACAGGGGAGTACCACATTGTACTTCGACCAAACAACCATCCAATAGTTCATGCACCCAGGAAATGCCCCATCCATATGAGGGAAGAATTAAAGGCAGAACTAGATGAGATGATATTACAAGGAATAATCCAGGAAGTTGATGAACCAACAGATTGGGTTAGCAGCATTGTGTATATGCGCCAAAGCAACGGCAAACGCCGCCTATGCTTAGACCCCAAAGATTTAAATAAGGCCATCATGTGTTGCCACTACAAAACTCCAACTATGGAAGAGCTCTCACACAAACCGTCTGGTGCCAAATTCTTCTCCAAGCTGGATGCAAAAAATGGCTACTGGTCTGTCAAGCTTGACAAGGAATCACAGTTGCTAACTACTTTTAATTCTCCTTTTGGAAGGTACTGTTTCCAAAGGATGCCCTTTGGCCTAGTTATATCTCAGGATGTGTTCCAGCAGAGGATGGACATGATAATAGGAGAGTGTACTGGAGCTTTAGCATTGATTGATGACGTTATTATCCACAGAAAAACCAAAGATGAGCATGACTTCAACTTGCAAAAGTTGATGGAGACAGCATGAACTGCAAGACTAACATTTAACAGTAACAAATGTGCTATCAACCAGGCACAAGTCAGATTCTTCGGTGCTATATTCGACAAGAACGGGATACAGCCAGATCCCCAAAAAGTGGAGGAAATAAAATCACTCCTCAGTCCAACTAATATTACAGAGCTACAGAAGGTACTAAGAATTATTACCTACATGGCACTATTTATTCCTAAGCTGTCAGACCTCACAGCAAAACTCAGGGACTCCTAAGAAAAGATTCTGACTATGATTGGAACAACAGCCACCAAAAGTCGCTGCAAGAAATAAAGGACTTAATATGCATGGAAATGTTACAACACTATTATGACCCTTCTAAAAAGTCCATAATGTAAGTAGACATATCGTCTAGAGGCTGGGGAGCAGCCCTAATCCAAGAAAGCAAACCCATAGCTTTTGCCTCAAAATCCCTGACCGAAACAGAACAGTGCTATGTCAATATCGAGCAGAAGCTCTTAGCTGTAGTATTCGGCTGTGAGTGATTTCTCACATACATTTATGGATGTGCATTCGAAGTTGAAAGTGACCACAAGCCCTTAGGAATGGTCTGCCCTAAGAACCTAACAGCAGCACCTCCCCAAATTCAATGGATGCTGTTAAGACTTCAAGTGTTTGACATGGTCATCAAATATTGACCAGGCAAAGAGATGCTACTGGCTGATAGACTGTCCAGATTTCCCAACAAAAAAAACAAAGAAGTCATTGACTTAGATGTTAAAGTTGACGTACAATTCTCGACTGAAAAATTTACTCAGATCTGTCAAGCAACCAATGCCGACCCAATATTGTGTGAATTAAGGGTATGGATTCTTCAAGGCTGGCCGGAATCTTGCAGAGAACTACACAAAGACCTTCAACCCTACTGGTCATATCGAGATGAGCTCTTTATTGAATCAATGCAGACCGAAACATTGGAAAAAATTCATTATGGTCACCAAGTAAGTGACAAATGCAAGCTCAGGGCAAAAACCTGTGTTTTTTGGAATGGCATAAACAGCGACATAGGCAAGATAGTGCAGCAATGTGCCATCTGTCAAGAACTCCAGAAGTCCCAATCTGCAGAGTCCCTAATGCTACACGAGATACCAGTACGACCATGGCAAATCGTGGCTACTGATATTTTCAACCTCAACAGACACAATTATCTCCTGATTGTGGACTACTACTCAAAATACCCCTTCATCCACAAATTAAGGGAATTCTCCAGCAAGGAAGTCATCAATATTATCAAGCAAATCTTTACTGAACAAGGAGTCCCAGGAAGGCTTATCAGTGACAATGGACCCCATTTTAGCTCTCAGCAGTTTAAAGAATTTGCTAAAGGGTGGAATTTTGAGCTCATCACCTCTTCTCTGAAATAACTCCAATCAAACGGCATGGCAAAACAGTACATACAGACCATCAAGGGAGTCATGAAGAAAGCCATACTAGGCAACCGAGACATAGACATGAGTCTGCTGTACCTCCAATCGACTCCAATGTAATCCCATCCCCGGGAGAACTACTATTCAATTGGAAGCTGGTCAGCAATCTTCCCACAAAATGCACCAACAAAAAACCTGAAAAGAGGAAATTCTGGAGTGCCTACTCCATAGACAGTTGTTGCAGAAAAAAAACACAACCAACATGCAAAGGATCTATCTAACCTTAACACAGGGCAACTGATTAGAGTACAAGACCATGATACGAGGAAGTGGACTCCAGCAATTGTCAGCCAAGCATGCACTGAACCATGATCCTACATCATCGAAACCCCCACAGGACGGGTTCTTCGCAGAAACCATAGGCATCTCAAGGAAGATGTCAGCAATTCTAATAAGACACTGATGTCTCTCCATAATACATCCATACATCACACTGAGCCTCGACCCCCTAACATTCCAAACACACATCCTGCAGAAAAACCCAACATACACACTGACATCTGCATGCCATTTGAAGTAACACACAGACATGCACATCAAATGCAACCAAGCAGTAACACACCATCAGAAACAACTATTAGATCAGGTTATGTCATAAAACCTCCCAAAAAGTACAACCTATAAAAAGTGTTCATACAAAGTTTTTGTTTTTCAGTGAACTAACTGAACCCTGCCTGAACCATATTTCTAATGAAAGGGGGATGTCATGACATGAGTTACCTTCCCTTGAAAGAAGCATTACTTCCCTTGTTTGAATAAAATAGACGGCTTCATCAGAATACAGTCAGTATACGGTCGTCGCACCTGCAAGCTAAAACATGTCTCTTTGTTGTCTCACGCTTTTCTTATATACCTACTAACAAATACTATAACACTATTTATTTGCTTCAGTAGAATGGAAGTAAGAAAGATAAAAAGAAAAAATGGATGTGATAGAAAAAAAGATTAAAATAAAGAAATGAAAAACTCTTTTGTTTATACTCCTAAGCCAAGTGATAACCATGCTATATAGGGAGTAAAGTTTTTCTTTCTATAAATTACTCCCTTTTAATTACAATTGTTTTATGAAAAGTGTCATTTCCATGGTTACCACTAGTTATTATAAGTTTTGATTGGGATTTTCTTTCATCTTCTTAATTGTTCAGAAAGATGAAAGAAAAAACTGGTAAGAATTAATAAAGACAATATTTCTTTAAAAAAACAAAAAGGAAAGCATATTTTCATTAGAATAATTTTATATAATTCTCTATCATTTATTTACAAGGCTCGGCATATGTCATATGTACTGATGGTCATAATATTTAAAGTCCATTTCCAGGTATAAAGTTGGTAGGAAATATTCAAGGAAACAAAAAAGTCTTTTGAGACTGGCAAAATGCTGACATATATTCTTATATAAATTTCTTTGTCTGTTCCAAATCAGTGAGCTTTTCCTATTTCCACTCAAAAAGGAATGAATGCAGTAGACATTTTTTCATATCTATGAATATACTTACACACGCATATATTTATTCTTGAGAGAAGAAAAAAATAGATACAGACTTGAATAACAAAAATTCTAAAGTGTTGACATTTGTGGATAGCTTACAAGATATCCTTATTTATATCCTTTGAAATATTCATTTCTTGAAAATTTGCAACATCTTACTTCTCTGTTTTTCAAATCAACTGAATACAAGGAATTTTATTCCAACATCTATATTAATATTCTACTCACATAAACAGTGTTTCCTTTTCTGCGAAACAATTGAAAAGATTTTGGAAAAGCTTTTTTTGTTTTCTGAGTTTCAAAAAAAATTTGTTTTTGTTAGATTTTAATAAAAATCAGAATCTTGTATTTTAGAACCCATAACTATACAACTATATATATATATATATATATATATATATATATATATATATATATACCATGTAAATTGATAAAAAAAATTGTATTTGTTGTTAGATTGTGTTCATACACTTTGAAGTATTCATTTTTGAATGATTTCTTAGATCTTATATCTAAGTTAAGATAGGCACAATCACTCGTGTGTTGTTGATTCTGTGTCTGTGTTATCCTAACATGCGAGATCTACTTGATATTGATTTGGTTTGGTTTCTTTGTTTTGATGGCATATCAACTTTCATGGGTTATTTAATGCCAAAGCCATCCTTGTAGAAGAACAACAGTGGTACTATTGAACTCATAACGGGGCTGGGGGGGGGGAGGTTCAAACCTTTTCCTTGGGCATTAATCTGAAAGTCAATAGGAGGTTCAAACCTTTTCCTTGGGCATCAATCTGAAAGTCAATATAACTGTGCAACGGGAATTTAAACTCATTATGTCATTGATTTTAAGCACTCTTTATATATAAATATAGCAAATTTTATTGTTAGTCCTTTAGAGTTTTTTACATCAGTGTTAGTTGATGATCTTTCACTGGAGTTTGAGAGACAGCAAGTCTCCTCAAGTCTCCAGAACTCTTCTCAGTATTCTGGCCGTTCTCAACAATGCTGTAGTTTAGATGGTCTCCACTTCCAAGTCCTCCATTCCCTTTACTAGTACTTTAGTTACTGTACCGAATGCACCAATCACGATTGGTATAATAATCACCTTCATATTCCATAGTTTTTTTAATTCCCTAGCAAGGTCTAGGAACTTATCCTTCTTTTCACTTTCAGTTTTATTTTGTGGTTAGCTGGGACAGCAATGTCAACAATTTTGCAAGTTCTTTTTTTTTGTTGATTGCTATAAGGTCTGGTTGTCTGGCTGAGATTAGCTGGTCCGTTTGTATGTCAAAGTCCCATAGGAGTTTATGTGTATCATTCTCCAGGGCAGCTGCTGAGTTGTGTGTATACCATTTGTTCATATGGTCAAGTCTTATACTCCTTCTGTGCTAATTTGCTGCATTCACTTATGTGATTGATGGTTTTGTCTCTATCACCGCATAACCTACATTTGCTATTTTGTTGCATCTTATCTATTCTCGCTTTGATTTGATTGGTTCTTATGATGTTGTTTTGTGCTACTATTAGGAGAGATTCTGTTTCTCTTTTAAAGTTTCCTTTCCTTTGCCACATCCGGGTTTTTTCATGGGAAATGTCGTTTATTAGTCATTTAAAGCACACATAGAGTTGTTTTTCTTCCCATTTTTGTTTTCTAGTTATTGTCATTCTGTTGGTCACCATGTTGTCAGTATTGTTTTTGATGGCTGTAATCAGTCCTCCTTCGTGTTTTTCTATGTAGTCCTAGAGTCCTATCAATGCATCAAAACTGTCTTCAATGCTGGCAAGTCATCATCCTCCCTCTCCCTCCTCACTTGATACATAGAGTCTGTCAACATTGTCTTTGGGATGTAATGCCTTATGCATGGTCATTAGTTTTCTTGTTCTTTGATCCATTTGCTTAAGTTCTTCTCTGGTCCACTTCAGAAAGGCTCCCAAATATCTAACGAGGGGTACAGCCCAGGTATTTATTCCTTTGATAAGTTTTCTGCAAGATAGTTTTGTCTCAAGTAGCCTTCTAGTTCTTCTGAGATATTCTTTCTTAATTTTGTCTTTCATCTCCATGTGTTAGAAAAGACAACAATTTTGCTAGGACATTGGTTAAAATGATTGTTTCACGTCAAACTTGGCAATATATACATGGTGTTTCAGAAAAATTGACATCATTTCATAATGTTTTATATTTTTTCTTTTCATCTATAGGAATATCATTCACTGGGATAGAAAAGCTATTGAAACATTAAACGTAGAATTTTGACTTGTTTCTATACATTTGAATGAGAATTGGTCAAGTTATTAGATTACAAAATGATATCAATATTTCTGAAACAGTTCGTATATTTCAAATGATATCAAAATTTTAACATCTTTTGTGTGTGTATATATATATATATATATATATATATATATATAAATATATATGTGTGTGTGTGTGTGTGTGTGTGTGTGTAAGTATTAAAAATCTTACACTTTTCTCCATTTCATGTCTCATGCTGCAATCCTCAGGGGAGCAATTAAAATGAAAGCACTGATTTTTACCATGACTATTCTATTATTTTATTTGGCAGTATAAAAGTTCTGTCACCTGACTTGACTTAGTCTGAAGAGCAGATCACAAAGCAAGAATAAGTTACTCATCTGAGGATCATAATAAAGTGAAACAGAATAGTGTGAGAAAAGTTCTAATTTTATTTGCTCTACTTAACAAATATTGAGTACTTTTTTTCAAGTTTTTTGTTTATTGCTATGATAGTCATACTACTTAAGTTTTATATATATATATATATATATAATAAAACCGAACTCCACGTCATTTGGTTAGATCTAGAAAACGCATATGGCTCAGTAAGACACCAACTACTTGAGAAAGCAATGGAGTTCTTTTGGATTCTAGAGGACATTAAAAACCTCATATCAACGTATTTTAAATGTACTTATGTGAGGTTTTCTAATAATATTCAACTAACTAGCAAAAGTTGAATATTAGCATCATGATGGATTGTGTTATCTCTCCACTACTTTTTGTATTGTTAATGGAGATGATATTACGTAGTGCCGATGTCAATACCAATCAAATAACCGGTCCATCTATGAAGGCTTTTATGGATGATGTAACTCTAATTGCAGAATCCAGATCACACATGGAACAACTGGTGACCCACCTCCAAGAGCTCTTCAAATGGGCTGCAATGAAAATAAAGCCTTCAAAGTGCCAAAGTTCATTGTTACTGAAAAGAAACTGCAAAGAAATAAAGTTTTCTGTCAGCGGAAAAAAGTGTTAAGAGTCTCAATCGCTACTACTCCCTACCACTTACTGATTGACATCATTGGCAGAACCTAAGAAAACATCTACAAGATGGTTTACGCTCCATTGATAGATGTGACCTCATGAACAAAGATAAAATATGGTGCATTCATTTTGGATTAATTCCTAAATTAGCATGGCCATTGCAAATATATGAGGTATCACTTACAAAATTTGAAACAATGGAGTGATTAATTAGTAAATTTATAAAAAAATGCTTGGGAGTACCTAACTCCTTGACAAATGTGGCATTATATTGTTCATCAACAAAACTAAAACTTCCAATGTTGTCACTTGTTTAAGAATACAAATTAGGAAAAGTGTGACTCTTCCAAATGCTGTGTGACTCTTGCGACCCACTGGTGAAGAATGCCCAGCCTTCTGTGATAACCGGTTGGAAATGGAAGGCAAAAATAGCTGTCGAGAATGCAGAATCGGCCCTCAGGATGAAAGAAATAATTGGCACTGTGGTAAAGGGAAAAGCAGGTCTAAGCCGACATCCACAGTGTTGGTGGTCCAAAGAATCCACATTAAACTGAAGAAAAATGGTGTCGGAAGAAATTCATCATCTTGAGGAAGTTAGGCATTTTGCTACAGCTGTAGGACAAAGGAAGCAGGGCGCATGGACTAAGTGGGAGAGTGCAAAAGATAGAGCTGTCACATGGAGAGACCTCAAGCTCATGGAAACAAAAAAATTAAGTTTCCTCATAAAAGCAGTCTATGACGTCTTACCAACACCTGTCAACCTTCATGCTTGGGGGTTAACTACATCCAAAAGATGCAGAGCATGTGTGAAAACTGCGAGCCTCAAACATATTCTTACTGGATGTGAGTACGCTCTAAGAAGCTATACTTGGAGGCATAACGAAGTCCTGGAAATTGTTTCTGAGGCTTCAAAAACATGTTGTGAGACTGTCAATAAAGCTCTAAATATTATCAACAACAGAGCAATTCAGTTCACTAAAGAAGGAAATATTTCAAAAATTGCAAGTGAAAATATGCGTAAACCATCATTGCTTGAGGGCTGCACAGACTGGCACGTCACAACCAATTTAAAACATAACTTCATATTTCCAACTGAAATAGCGTTAACAACAAAGCATCCAGATATTGTCATTTGGTCTGTTAAAGCGAAAAAAGTTTTCGTTATTGAGTTAACGGTCCCTTATGAAGAAAATTTCAACTGGGCACATCAGCGTAAGTTGGAAAAATATGAAGATCTGCGAGAACAATGTGTCAGAAATGGCTGGATAACAAATGTATTTCCTATCAAAGTCAGATGCAGAGGTTTTATTGCCAACTCAACCTCGGTTTTCTTGACTAATTTTGGACTTTCCCCATCAGACAAGAGGAAATACATGGAAAAGATCTAAGATAAGGCTCTAACTGCATCAGCGTGGATCTGGCAATCCCATAGAGCGACAACAATCTGACAAAGTCTGGTGGTGTTGTGAGATACTGCTGGGGCACTTTGGGTTAGTGGTAATGATGCTTCGGCCCCGAAACCATGCCCAAACCCAGAGTCATCATCTGATGAAGGCTTTGTTAGAAGCAATGCTGTTGTATAAACATCATTAATTGTATAATACCTACTATATATTCACTGGCCCATTGGCATAATGGTCAAAGTATTTGCCAATGGTTCAGGAGACTGTAGTTTGTTCACAGGTCAAGTCATACCAAAGACTCAAAAATGCTATTTGATGCCACCTTGCTTAACACTCAGCATTATAAGGTACAGATCAAGGTTAAATGGAGCAATCCAGGGAAAGGAGTAGAATCTTCTCTTATGCCTTGGTGTAGTAGCTGTTGAAAAGGGAGCCTTTGGGTCACCCTCAGCTATGGTTGGCCAACTCCTGTCATTAGTACACATTTATGGGATTAAACTTGAATGTCGAGGGCATTTTAAAGAAGAATTTTGTTGAATGGGTGGTCAATGGGTGGCCAGATGAATCCATCCAATGATCAATTTGTACAACAGACAAAAGAGAACAAAAAATAATAGGCAAAAAATTGTTTGACAAAAGATGATGAAAGAAACTGAAATGCAAATATATTGGATACAGTTTCATTCAGAAACTCAGAACAAGTGACTATATCTACTAAATTGATAAATAAGACCAAATATCTTTGGACTCAGTGTGTCTGTATTTCCAAACTTTGTACATTCTTATTTATTGTCATGAATATACAGCATATGCCAGTGTATTTTAGATAAAGATAATTATATATGCTAAGTGTCCTCTTGGAGGAGTCAAGAATATGCAAATTGGATCTCCTACAAAGAGGTAAGACCCCACCCCATACCCAAAAAGAATGTCTTAGATATGATGCTAAACTGCAGATAGTGGTGAAGCTCCTTAGTACTATGTTTCTTTTCAATGACCAACTGCTTATTAACGACTGCAAGAATTGTCTTTTTATTGTTGATCAATTTGCATATTTTGACTTCTAATATTTTTTGCTTTAGGAATGCAAATTATGAAATTATTCCATGATATTTTCCTCTGCATGGCTTAGAAAAGAATTATGCCATTTATTTAAATAATTTAATCTCGTTTGTGTAAGGAATACTCTGTGAAATCCGAATGTTCAGTTTATCAAGAAAAAAACATTTTATCTATTATTAGTTTATTTACTGCTAAATATAAAACCTAAGTGAACATCCTACTCCCATAATTTTTGCTACTCCTGTTTTTGCCAGGGGTAGTAGCGAGGAGAGAGGGGAAAGCATATCTCTTCTGGTCAGCTATATAGATATAGAACATGTACATGTGGATTTCTATGCAAGTGTATGTCTTCATTTACTTATCTAAATATTTCCAAATGCAATATTTTTCTCTATATTTGACTGTGAGTTACATTCATCAATAAATTTATCTATCTTCTCTTGCTTGATTATCTAGCTGGGTATTTCACTAATATATCACTTATGATTGAAGTTAAGGTTACTTTCACGTTTGTTTGTCTGCTTGACACCTGAACTAGCCTCAAAATCTTTAGACATCTCAGACACGACTCAGTAATTTGGAGGAGAAACTATTGTTCACAAGTGAATGAACTCAATTCTATTTTAATTCACTTAAGTTTCCAGACTTTTAGATCATGTAATACCCTTACTGGCAGTCTCTATTCTTTGGCACTGTACTGAATCCATTACAAGACTGACCAATGCCATTCCAAATTTCTTTCTTTAGAAGTACTAAATCCTCTAATTCCTTCATTCTATCATGCAATCCTGCTGACAGCTTTCACCGCATTATGACTTGGAGTTTATCACATATCAGCTGATATCAATTTTAAAGGGATATTATAGATTTTACAAGAATAAATGGACTATGTTTTGGCAAGAGATAATTCAATCCTATCACTAATCAGGGCATAGTTTTTGTATATCTTGTTGTGATATAATTGATTCTCTTTTTTTAAACAAACCAAATTTGAGTGAATACTTATAAAAGAGGAAAATACAAATGTACTGAATTGACTATGACAATTAAAGTTGAACTGCCATCATGCCATGAAATCAGATGACAGGATGATTTTTTTTTTCTTATTGGTAGAATTAGAATTTCTAAAAGAAATGTATAAAAGAATTAATTCCTGTTAATTTTCACTTTTGTGATTATTTTGGTGGCATAGAAAAATATGATCCTTATCACCATAATTGGAGGAGAGGGACAGTTACTTCTTGAATTCAGCATCTGTAAGCCAATAAAGCAGTGAGAGTGAAAGATCATGCTGGAAGAAATGTTCAGGAGAAAGACCTTTACAAACCAATCATTCTATATTCATAACAACACCTTCCCTTAATGTAACCTTGTTGTGGGTGACACATTGGCTTCACCAGCCACCTGTGCACACATCAATTATAATTTCATTCTTATGAGGCAAACCTGTGTGGTAAATCCTACTCAACATTGGGGAATCCCTAATTAGTTATTGTCATTGCCCAGAAATAAATACACCTATCAATTTTTTTTGATAAAATGTGAATTTTATTCTTAACAGAAGATTTTATTTCTTGAAGGAATTTATTTCTCAAAGGTGATGTAATTCAATGGACATTATTAGGTTTTATTGACTGCCTTTTCATCTTGATTTTTGAAGGAACTTTTTACAATTAAAATGGACATTATTACGTTTTATTGACTGCCTTTTCATCTTGATTTTTCCCACTAGATCTGTACAAGATGGAGAAAGATTCCATAATAATATTTTGGTGTTGAAACCAGATATCAAGAGCACTTCAACCCAAATATGATGAGTGATTATTTTTTGTTTCTACAATAGGAGATAAGCACTTAGTAAAAGAGTATTATTGATGGCATGTGTTCTTTTACTTAAAGAAACATTTTTCTTATTAAAATTCTTAGTTTTTAGAGCTGACTTAATATGATAAATATTATATAATAAGGTATTTACTGAGTTTGGAAGTAAATAATGGATTTTAATCCGACAATATATAAAGAAAAATTGATTACAAGGTAATCCAAATAGAAGGAGAGATTTATTGAGAAGCAAAATCGACACGATAGCATTTCGGTTCTAGTGAACCATCATCAGGACAATGAGGGTTGATATTAGGGATGTTAAATCAATGATGGATGTTTAAAAGTGCAAAATACAATAACCTAGGGAAAATTTGTATAACAAGAAGCAGTTGGCCGTTTAATTAGTGAATCAGCATTTGTTGTTTTAAATTACGTCATTTGACTTATTAGAAATATTGTTTAGAATTTATGTTCGGTTTGTTTTTTGAGAAAGATTTTGAATCAAAAGGAGGAAGAAAAAGAAAGACAAAAAGAAAAAGAGAAAGTATAAAACGATGATATATGTGGAATTAACTAAAGATGGAATATATTGTAGCTATTTAAAATGGATTTGCTCAAGTAAGGAGAAATATTATAAAAGCCAGGACGAGTATTTAGGGAATTACAGAGTGAAATAGCAGCAACTTTGAAAATTTGTCTTAGTCTTTTATTATGAATGTAAATAAGCATTTTTCTTCCAGTTTGATTATATATCTTATATTTTAGCATACAGAATAACATTGTGTTTATGATATTTATATGCATAGAGCTTTAAAAAAAATAACATGATGGCTAAATTCTGACTTTAGATTTGAATTCAGTTGCCTGAATTCAGTTGCCTGAATTCAGTTGAAAAGTGAAAAATTTTCTTTAATAGCAGTTATTTTTGTTTTTAAATATTATTACTTATCTATCACATATATAGTTGTATTTTATAATATCTGAATGAAAATTGCTACCACATTTCACATCATTTCAATAATCCCTATTGCAAATGTGTCTATTTTGCCCAGTAAAGTTGGGGTGTTGAATATACTGACTGCATCTCTGCAGAGAAGTAAGATTCCCTAAGCAAGTGTCCTAGATATGACCCTACATAATCTGAGGGTGAGGCTCCAGTCCTAGAATTTTGGGGAATGTGGACTACCCCTTCATTTCCATTACTCCCAGGTCAAGTCTGACTTGGAGTGATAGTACCTGTTAGGGTCCTACCTATGGGTCAAATAGAATTTGCTTAATCATTTAGCTGTGTCTAAACAAATGATTAATTGAATTATTAGTATTAGATAGCAATACTTGAAACCATTTAACGGTGTGCAAATAAATGAGCTCTGGCTTGTTTAAAGAATATTATCTACAAACTATTTGTTATATAACATATGACATGGATTTTCGGTTCATTCCTAGTGACCCTGTGTGCTTTGACAAGCTGTCACATTGTAATTAATAAACAGGGGAATGGCAGCGCATCAGGACAGTCAGGTCCAACAGGTGTGTAACCAGAAGGAGACCACGTGATCAGCATGTAGCCAGTTTTAGACAGAGGCAGAGAATCAAGCCAGGGACACGCAGTTGATCAGAGGCATCTCGGACGTTACTGATGATATGGTTTGCAAGGTGGTGCAAGCGTTGGCACCCCCCGGCCCCAGGAAGTAGATATTGGGCAGCAAGAAGTCCCCCCTCTGAGTATATGTCTCTCCATCTATCTCTCAAACCAACAACAAACTGTGTACCCTTTTCGAGAATAAAATGAGAGATATATTTTTATAAAGAAGTGTTTCATTCATTCATTCATTATCTTTGATTATATTCCTCGTTGTTCATAAAGACTCAGCCGGGTATACAACATATTCACTTAATAATCATATATGTATATACAGGATTTGATATTAAATAACCATCAAGGGTTGATATGCCATTAAGTAAAAAGAAGCAACAAAAAACAATCAAACCAATATGACTTCAAAACTGCATTTAAAAAAAAATTAAACTAAATATCAATAGAGTGATCATCATCTTTCATCTCTTGATGGAAGGAAATAAAGATATTCTCAGTATATTTGCTAAAATGAAAATAGGTGTGTCAAAATCTGCCCAAATAGAAAAATTCCAAACATTATTTAGCACTGCTTGAAATATATTTATTTTATATATGATAGATATGAATTGTTCAGTTATATAAGCTTATTAAGTCAAGAAGTCTTTACACTTTTAATAATGATAAAAACTTTGGAATTTCAGTAATGAGCCAACTTGCATTCTGTGAGCTCAGAATTTCTCATCTGTTGACACCATGATTTTCAAAATAAGAAATAGAAATCTTGTACTACTACATAAGATGTATAAGAAGCAAAAGAACAATAAATTCCATGACAAAGCTCTATAATTTCACAAATCATTTGATAACTTGAACAAATACATTTTTTGATGAATCCAGAAGAAATTTTGAAGCATTTAATCTTGGTAGGTTTCTTTGGTTGCAGCTGCTCTTGTGTTTATTATCATTTACTCTTTACTAACAAAGTTACCTCCCTTGGACTATATTTAATGGATTATTTCAGATATGACTCAAGGTCTTATTATTAATTATGTCTTAGATGTATTTCACATTACATTTAATAAAGAGAAATGAAAACAAAGTCTTTGATTAATATCCTAGAGCTTTGATTAATTTTTATGGCATGTCAATTCATCTAGGGTTATCTTATCGCTAGAGGTTAGGGAATTGTGTTTATTGTACATTAATATTTACATTTTTTGTGTTGTTTTTTAGAATTTTTTGTATGTTCCTTGTGAATAAGAATAATTTTAAAACTGATCTATTAGACCTATAGATAAGAACCTAACTGGTACTACCATTCTGGGTCAGAGTGGACCTGGGAGTAATGACAATAAAGAGCTACTCCATATCCCCCAGATCTCCAGAAATGAAGTCTTGCTATCAGATAGTTTAGTTTGGGGGGGGGATACAGTCAGCATACTCTAAATCCTTCTGACAGGGTAATTTTATTCAATTGAAAAATAGACTAAGCTTTGTTTTGTCTGACTCACTGGTTTCTTTAATATACCTGCTGTTTTTATGTGGTCACCTATCTGAAAATTGAGCAATGCTATTGGTGCTTAACTTTGATGATGTGTGCTTTCAGTGTGACTTGATAATAAGTCAAATACTCATATATTAGAAATAAATTTATAATTTGACTTTTTGTCACCTTGCTTCACTTCACATGATTTCATTTTCATCCACTTGACAGAAAATACTGCACATTACCAAATTCATGAATACCAAATTAACCCATGTTTTGTCTTACTTTTTAACTAAATCTATGATTCTATTGATAATAATGAGATTCTTCTTGTCTCTGTCCTAACATTTCACATCAGGAGGTCAGATGCCAACGATGGCACATCCTCAAAGATGCACAATGAATAATTTAGAAGCTGTTTTACCAGTGAGATTTTTTTTTTCTTTTTCTTTATACATATCAGTTTCATGAATAAAAGAATATTATTGCATTTTTCATTTTCTTTCTGGCTGTGATTGGTGGTGTTGGTGATGATGTACTGTGAACTCCCTGTAGAGCCCAGGGAGGTCACAGCCATAAATCAATGATGGCTGTAACTAACCTTGAATAAAAATAACCACAATAGGCTTGAAAAAGAGAATATTTCCATTATTTTTCTTACTAGTTTAAAAAGTTCAGTTTACAATATTATTCTTAAGCAGCTTTGAAATATGTGTTTATCCCTTAGTATATATGAGGTCTGTTCAGCATCCAACCTTTTAATATCAAGGGAAAACAGCTTATTTTGAGCAATGACACCTGTCTTTTTAAAACATTCCTTTTGATACCTTAGACACTTATCTTAGTGTCTCTTTTACTTTTCAAAAGTCTGTCCAGTCCAGTCAGCTGGAGCTGCAAAATACATTGACAGTATCTCTGCAGTGGGGTAAGACCCCCCCCCATGAGTGTCCTGGATATAACACAAAAATATCTGATGGTGAGGCTACAATCCTGGAGCTTTGGGGAATGTGGAATATGCCTTATCTTTACACTCAGGTCCACTCTGACCCGGAGTAGTAGCACCTGATAGGATCCTATATGTAGGTCAAATAGAACTGTTTGACATTTAAACTGTGTGCAAACAAAGTTGAATTGTTAGAAATAGACTGTATGATATCAATGTTATATTTTGACCTTTTGACCCGGAATAAAATGCCATTCCAAGGTGATGCACCGGTGTTATATTTTGACCTTCGACCCAGCCCCAAAAATGCTATTCCTCGGTGATACACCGGAAGGAAGTGACACATTCCAATGGCCAGTAATCGAAAGAGATCGCGTGGATGGATTAAGGCTTATGATATGGGACAAGGTGAAGGTCTCATTGTGCCATTACAGTCATGCACCGGAAGAGAGTAACCTCTGAACTGCATGACAGTTATTTCCACTTGATGACAATTAAACATCCGATTCAAAGATCCAGTAGGCGATCGTGTGGGCGTTGAGTTATTATTTAACTCAGTTGAGTTTGGGGTGCCAAAGCAGTTGCCAGTAGAATTCCAGACAGTAGAGACCAGATGTGGTAAGGGAAGGCCACACCCGACCGAGGGGGCCCTCGGAAAGCCCCGATGGAGTGGACCCCAACATCAGGAGAACAAGACACAACGTGACGGTCATAACAGTGGGGTCAAAATATGAAGTTTATGTTCGGTCTCCAGCATCCTCTCACATGCTACCCTTTCAAACCCTTGCAATAAAGTGAGAGGTGAATATAATTCTAAAGAAGTCTTCTTGCGTCCTTTATTCGTGCGTCTGTCGTTTATCATGCGTCTGTTATCATTGCGTCGGTATGTATCCAGTATATATGTATGCAATACCGGAAGGAGGTGACACATTCTAATGGCAGTTATGAGAGGAAATTGCGTGGGCGGAAATTGGCTGATGAAATGGGACGAGCTAAAAAATTCCCATGATACACTCATAGACTGATGCACTGGAAGAGAGTGACCTGTGAACTGCATGACAGTTATTTCCGCTTGATGACGATTAAACATGCGATTTCAAAGATCGAGTGGGCGATCGAGTGGGCGATCGAGTGGGCGTTTAACTATTATATAGCAGTCAAGACAGAAGTCAACACATTTGAGTTGAGTTCGATGGGCATTAGCAGTTGAGTTGCAGACAGTTGGAGTTAGACGAGATGTGGTAGGTAAAGGGGCTGAAGGAGCTTGGGGCCCTGATAAGTTGGGGTCCAGAGAAGATGCTGATAAGATGCAGTAAAGAAAGCCAGCACCCAGCAAAGTGGACCCCAGCATCAGGAGATCAAGAAAGACACAACGTTGATGGTCATAACAATGGGGTCGAAATATTACAGTTTCTGTTCGGTCTCCAGCTCCCTCTCACACGCAACCCTTGAGTAACCCTTTTGTACCCTTGCAATTAAGTGAGAGGTAAATATTTGTTAAAGAAGTCTTCCTGCGTGCGTCTGTCTTTATTATTGTGTCGTAGATGACGATATAACATCAACCTTTGTAGGTTATTTAATGCCAAATCCTCTTTATACATATATATAAAATATATATGATTTGGTTTAGTTGGGTTTTATGGCATATCAAACATTGTAGGTTATCTAATGCCAAATCCTCTTTATACATATATATTAAATATATAGGGTTTGGTTGGGTTGGTTTTATGGCATATCAACTCTTGTAGGTTATTCAATGCCAAATCCTCTTTATACATATATATTAAATATATGATTTCTAAATACATTTTATTGATAACATTTTCGAGTGAGCCTGAGCTCATTTTGTTTACACACAATTATATGGATTCACCTATTTCCATCTAATATAAATAATTCTATTTACTATATACAAACAAATGACTGATGTTTGAGTTGTTAGTGATACATAGCAATACTTGGAATCATTTAACTATGTGCAAATAAAGGAATAATATTGAATAGAATTATAAGTGTTAAATAGCAATATTTGGAACTCTTTAAATAAGTTGAATTATTGGTATTACATTGTAAAACTTGGAATCATTTGACCATGTACAAATGAATTGTGTTGAAAAGAATTGTGTTAAATAATAATATTTGTAACCACTTCACTGTATGCAAACAAATGATTGATATTAAATAGAATTATTAACATTAGTTAGCAACAATTGAAACCGTTTAACAGTGTAGAAACAATCGCAATACTATGTTCAAATAAATTAGTTGTAACTCATTTAAAAATGAAATTACTTACAAACTATTTATTTACAAGTCATATGTATATCCATTTAAATGTGTGCAAACAAATGACTGGTCTTAAATTGCTACGGTTACAAAGCTAAATTTGAGACCATTTAACTGAGTGCAAACAAATAATCAATAGTAAATAGAATTATTTGTGTTAGATAAATATACATAAAACCATTTAACTGTATGTAAAAAAAAAATGAGCTCAGGCTCATTTAAAAAAGTTATCTACTAAATGTGTTTAGAAATCATATATATTTAATATATATATATATATATATATATATATATATATATATATATATATATATAAATAGGATTTGGCATTAAATTCCCTACAAAGGTTGATATGCTATAAAACCAAACCGAACCAAATCATATATATTTAATATGTATGTATGAAGAGAATTTGGCATTAAATAACCTACAATGGTTAATATGCCATAAAACCCAACCCAACCAAATCATATATATCTAATATATATTTATAAAGAGGATTTGGCATTAAATAACCTACAACAGTTGATATGCTATAAAAGTAAATCAAACCAAAAGTCTATCATCCTATTTAGGAATGACCATCTGCAGACTCATCACATTCTCTTTATTCTTGTCGAAAACACTTTGGCAATGATTTTAGTTTAAAAAAAAAAAACAGATGTTGAAGTGAAATCTTGATTTTCAGAACACCGATAATTTCAGTGATGCACTGTTTTTTTTTATGTCCAAAAGCCCTGCAAAAAATGCACAGAATTGACAGATGTATTTTTATAATGAATGTGATAATTATGCAATACAAAAGTTTTCTCCATGGTGTGTCACTTTCAACTTATGAAAGAGTGTCTGCTCTTGTATGTGCCATAATTGTTCCCTCTGATGTCAAGTTACATTATTTATTTGTTGGTTTATCAGTACCATCAAGGATAAGAGTGAGATATCTGTGCAGTCTTTTGGTAAAGGAATCAATATCTGCTCTTTGGTTCATCCCATTTTTGTTGATATAGAGAACTCATTTCATATCTCTAGTCATAATCTGATGAGCTAATGGGTCCTTTTTCTGTTTGCTGAGAAAAATATTGCAGATTTCTGAATGTTTGACTAAATGTTTTAGATCTAAGCTTGTGTAGAAACTGAAACTCTCATTCTGTAACCTTTTGGATACTATATTAATGCTTTTGATACATTTGAAAGAGAAATGAGAATAACATTTGGCACATACCAAGTGACATTACATTAAAGTATCTTCCATTTTTGGCCGACTGTATGTTCATATCTACTTGGTGCACACTGATGAAAGCACTGCTGCTGTTTAATATATTAGTTGTATAAATTTATAATCAAACGCACACACACACGCACACACACACACACACACACACACAGAGTTTGAAATGAAGTCTGATAGAATAAAAGGAAAAAGACAGTCTGGAAAATAGTATCAAAATCCATATGATGTATACACAGCATTGATATGTAAAAAGTCCTTTCATATTTGAATCTTCTATAATCCATTTACATCCAAGTTTTTACAATATATCCCCCATTCCTAACCTCACTCTGTTAGAGGGGCTTAAAATAAGCTGACTGCATCCCCACCACTGAGGAGTAAAACACCCCCTCCAGATCTGGGAAGTATGGAGAACTCATTTCATAGCTATAACTTTCAGAACCACATTGAACTGTTAGAAAATTGTTTGTGTTAGAGAGGAATACTTGATACCATAGGATAGTGCAAAAAATTGTTAAACAACAACACAAAACTGGGAACAAGTGTTAAGTATTCCTGTACTCCTCTGTAGTGAGGATTGAACCTGCAACCTCCAGATGATTGTCTCCTTAAAAGCTTAGGGAACCAACGCCTATAATCATTATGCCATGTGTCCTGCTGGACAATTCAGAGTAAATTTTCGGGACTTATAAACTTAATGTTCTTACTTGACTAGAATTACTACTATTATTTATGATTTTTTACCTGTGCTCATATTCAGATTTTTTTTTTCGTAACAACTACCCAGAGTGCATAACATCGGCTCCAAGAAACCTAGATAGGAGGATGGAGGATAATACCCAAAAACTCACCACGTTTCAATCCTCACTACAGGCAAGTAACAATACAGGAATACTTAACACTTGTACCCGGTTATGGCTAACAGAATCAGAACAGGCGACCCCCGTGGATTCAATAAAGGATGTAGTTTGACGTTCCGTGAAGGTTCCCGAGTTGACAAACACCTGAAGAAGGCCGGAGGACATATCGACCAAAACATTGTGGAAATGACGATAAAGATGAAGATAATTGTCTGAAAACCCTTAACGATAAAAATCAACAAGCTTCATCTCAGAAATTTAGACAACTCACTACACAAAACGATGTAAATAAAGACATAGAAATATGTAATTCCCTAACCTCCAGGGATAAAATAACTCTAGACAGGCTGATATATACTGTCCAAATGAATCAGTCAATCTGCAACAATATAGTCCTCAGAGAAGGTGCAATACTAGAAGACATAAGCAAAAAATTAATTTAGCATTACGACTTTACATAAATTATTATATTTCTCCACCCTTTAATGTTGATCTATTTGTTGTAATAAATTCCTTTGCATTCTGATGAGGCCATCGCTATTGGGAAATTGTATGTCAATCTGATTTTCAAAACTTTTTTCTTTCTTATATTTACATATATAATCGATCAGTTCAGTTCTTGCTGCTGATACTATGTAACCCAGTACAACCTGCCACATGTTACTTAGAGAGAAGATAGATATCACTAAGTAACTACTATTTCCCCAAGAGATCCCATGAAGGAAATTATTTGGTATGGTACCAAAACAACCTGATAGGTAATGGGAAACCAATATATATATATATATATATATATATGCATACTGTATTTCCAATCTAAAATGATGTACATTTTTTCTGTGCTATAAATAGTCCAAAACATTGGCCAGCATCTAATGTACTGGGAATATTAGTAAAGAGATATGAGATATTTTTCAGCCTGGGAAGGTGTTCGTTTAAGACAGAAATAGGAAGAGAAATCAAAAGGAAGGGAATTTGCAGAAGAAAGCATTTCAAATTATGTCTCCTTGTAGAACCATGTCAATCTGTCCTGCCATAGATATTGCGTCTTTGATGCTCCCAGAAGCTGACATCTTATTGGCCTTGCTTGCATACAACCATATTTAAAGCAGCCAGGCAGAAGTGACAATGGTGAATGCAAAATCTAGAAGAAAAAGAAAATCTAGAAGAAAAAGAAGCAAAAAGAATGAAGACTGGTTCAGAAAACATACATAGTGACCACTTAACTTTCTGCTATAATGTCCTGTAAAGAACAGAGAAAAAAAATATTGAATCAGGCAGAAAAGAGAAAGAATGAAAGAGTTATGAGGGAGCTTAAAGAATGAAGATAGAAAGAAGATTAAAAAAAGAGAGAGAAAGTTTAAATGAAATGGGAATAAAAGATAGAGAGAAGGATAATTAGGAGGGAAAGATAGAAGGAAGTGAAGGAAAGGAGGAAGAGGAGGTGGTAGCAGTTATAAGCAAAGGGAATAGAAAATAAACCTACGTTCATTTACACATGAAGAATGCTCCAAAAGTAACACTTTCTATTTATTTCTTTTAAAACTATAACAGATACAGATATGTTAAATAGAGAAAGTTTTTAGCTACAAAACATTATTTTTTTCACATAGTCACCATTATTTTTTGCCAGGCATGAAGATGGGCCTGTATATCACAATCACTAGAGAATCACTTCTAAAATTATGCCTCCAAATTTATTTTGTTGTCCTAATTGATTTCTGTGTCCTGGTCATGGCACTAGACTGCATCTGGTGGTGAGGCTCCAGTTTATTTCTAACCTAGAATGGTAGTACTTTTTATTAGTATTAGAAAAAATAGTTGATACCACATAACTGTTTGCAAACAAATAATAATCATTATTTATAGAAATAGTTACGTAAAACCATATAATTGTGTATGAATTATTAATATTAGATAGGAATACTTGAAACTATAGGATTGTGTATGAATTATTAGTATTAGATAGGAATACTTGAAACCATAGAATTGTGTATAAATTATTAGTATTAGATAGGAATACTTGAAAACCATAGAATTGTGTATAAATTATTAGTATTAGATAGGAATACTTGAAACCATAGAATTGTGTATAAATTATTAGTATTAGATAGGAATACTTGAAACCATAGAATTGTGTATAAATTATTAGTATTAGATAGGAATACTTGAAACCATATCATTAGTTGTCTAAATTTCTGAGACAAAGCTTCATGATTTTTATCATTAAAGGTTTTCGGACTTTTGTCTTCATCTTTATTGTTATTTCCACAACGTTTTGGCTGATATGTCCTTCGGCCTTCTTCAGGTGTTTGTCGAACTCGGGGAACCTACACGGAACTTCAAACTACGTCCTTTATTGAATCCATGAGGGTCGCCTGTTCGGATTCTGTTCACCATAACCGGATACAAGTGTTAAGTATTCCTGTATTGTTACTTGCCTGAAGTCAAGATTGAACCTGCTACTTTAATTGTATATAAATCATTAGTATTAGATAGGAATACTTGAAACTGTATAACTGTGTGGGAACAAATGATTATTTATTATTATTAGATAAAAATAGTTAACCGAAACTCTTGAATTTGGGATAAATCATTAGTATTAGATAGGAATACTTAATACCAGATAACTGTGTGCAGATTATTTGTATTAAGAGTAATAACTTAAAGCTATGATAGTTTACAAATTATTATTATAAATTAATTGAAACCATATAATTGACTGCAAAACAAAAAAACTGACTGTGGCATTAAATAACCTGACAAAAGTTGACATGTCATAAAATCAATCAAGTAAGCAATTTCCATTATTATTCTTTTTTTCTGCTTTTCTTTTCTTTTCTTTTTTTGTTGTTGTTGTAATGAAATTTCAATTTATTTAGATGTCATGTATGTGTAAGTGTATAAATCACTTTTTCTTTCTCTTCTCTTTTATATATATCAATCCTTCTTTGTCTCTGTCTTCATATATATATATATATATATAATCATTATCACTAAATCTTGCTGACAGCATGGTGCTCCATAACTCTCTCTCTCACCATCTCTCAGTATTATCCACTCCTCCAGGTAGGTCCCCAAGGTTGTATCCTATGTCTGCATGGAGCTGATCCTTGCTGAGCTTACACGTTGACCAACACATGCATGTCTATATGAAGGAGTTCAGAAGAGCACATTGCTTATGAGTTTGTCTTTACTTCTCCAGTGGTGCCTAGTATGTCGTATTCATTGTATTTGGATGATATATGAGATGAGAGGTATGTGGCCATACAGTTGTTCTTATGGGGTGTTGCTTCCGGGATTTCTTTACAACAGCATTTAACATTCTTGTGTACTTCTCTTCTAGCTTTTCTCTCAGTCCTGGTAGTGACACAGCCACAGCTTGGAAGATCTCCCATTTTATTTTATCAAAGGGATCAGATTTTTATATAATCAATAACCTGCCAATAGCATTCTATACCTTTGCTATGCATATGTTGTTATGGTTTCTTGTTTAAAACATGTGAACTCTGTTTCATTTGTATTCTCTTAGAGACCGATGCCACCTCCTACTGCCTCTCTAGGCTATGCAGCAGGGTTTCAGCATAATGAGAAGTGCTAGATCATCTGCATAGTCTGTTTCTGTTATAGTTTCTACCGGATATTGTCTTTTTTGATGTGAAACCATTTACTTCTATTAGATCAATACATGTTCATAGAATGTAATCTAAGCAGATGATGAATAGATATGGTGTTAGTGTATCTTCTTGCAATACTCCAGTGACAATGTCAAAGAAGAAGGTGTCACTATTGGGTATTTTTGTAAAACATCATCATATCATTATAAACCTTAGCAGCTATTGTAGTCAAGAGTTAATCCTATGTAATTCTTAACGATACTAAGGTTGCCATTTTTATGGAAGGCGAAGATACAACTATTCATACATTTCTTACTTGTGTTTTGTTTAAACACAGCATTGCATAAATGAAGAAGTATGTTGTCAAACTTTCTTGTCTTTTATACTTTAGGAATTATTTTCTTGGGATCAACTGATTTTCTACTTTTAATTCTTTTTAGAATTGTGTCAAGTTCTCCCTCTATAAACTGCCTGAGTTTGATATCCAGTTGGCTTTTAACAATTTTTTGGGGTGGGGGGTTGAGGTTTATCAGCAGTTTCAGGAGTGTTTCTAAGCAGATTCTTAAAATGACCTTTCCACTTCTTGGCTGGCAGTTTTTAGTTTTACTTTTGTGGTGCTCTTTCTTCTGCTTACTTCATTTACTGTGTTACATGCTAACCATGATTGTCTATTTCCTACCAAATTTCTGATTTTATTGATTTAGTCTTGGATGTATTCTGGTTGTTCTTTTTGGGATGTTTTAGTTCTCTCTGTGCTTTCTTAAGTTTCTGCACATTTGACGTCTGTTGGTTTCTTTTATTTAGTAAGAATCCTTTTTTCATGTTATCTCATTCTTCCCTAACAGCTGTTGACTTCCATGGAAGTTTCCATTTGGCTTTTAGCTTGTTTGGTATGCTCTCTGCTGTTGCTTCTATATGGGCAGTAACAAAATTTTCATATTTCTCATTCTGAGTATGTTTTCAGATGTCTCCTGATGAGTATCAAACTTTTTTCTTACACTGTGTATTAATTTTATTGCGGACTTTTGCCCTCATCTTGGTAGTTTTTTGTTGTTTTTCTCCCTATGTTTTGGCCAAGTTTCACCTCCGGCCATCTTCAGGTGATTAACCGTGACCTCAGATAGGAATGCTGAGTCTTGTAACCGTATCCCCAGTAATTACTGCCTTCCATATTCTGTTGTCGGATCAATACCGAATTTGTAATTGTCTTTATTGGGAATCCTTTTTTCAGATGAGGCTTCTTAATCTGAGTAGTGAGAAAAAAAACAAAAATCTACCAAGATGAGGACAAAAGTCCGCAATAAAATTAACACTCAGATTAAGAAGCCTCATCTCAAAAAAGGATTCCCAATAAAGACAATTTTTTTCTTACAGTTATCATATATTGATTACTTATATTATTATAAGCAAGTGAGGACCAGTCATATTGCAAAGCTTTAACTTTTTGTTTCTTATGTCTGTATAGAATCAGGTGAATCTTTGCTGAGATGATTCTGTGATTGGAAGACATACTCCTTCAAAAGAAGAGTATTCCTCACAATTCAAAGCACTCTTTATCTACTTCTTGTTTATATGATTAAGCTGTGCTTTTGAATTTAGTGTTCATCGCTTTCTTTTCCTTTTTCAGAATTTAGTGTTTAGGCATACAAACCTGTTCTTGAGACAAAACTCTGCTTGATATTTTCTATTGTTGTTTGGTGAGATGTGCTAGTAGAATTTATTATTTCCATCTTTGCCTATTTGAGCATTCATGTCCCCACTGATGATTAGAATGTTGTGTTGGGGAATGTGTTGGACAAGGGAAGATAGCTCATTACAGAAGGTAATGATGTCCATTTCATCATTGTCATTGGTGGGATTGTAACAAGAGATGATTGTTGTTATTAAATGTAGTACACATCATTCTTGGTTGGATTCCCTTTATGCTATTTAGCAATTTTAAGGACTGAAAAGTATTCTTACATTGGTTTTTCTATGAAGATGTAGACACAAATGCCAATCCATTATCAGGATCATGGTATTTTAGTTCACGTCTGCTATGGTAATATCTATGTTCCTGCATGCATATGTCTATATTCTGCTTGGCTGCAGATGTTGTAATCTTAAATAGTTGGTTTATTGTGTTTAATGTCCTAAAAGATGTTATGTTGACAATGCTTTTGCATTTAACAGAGTTTCGTTAAGGTTCTTTAACTAATTGCAGCCAGACCCCCAAACCATAGCAGAATGCGGCCTTTGTTTACCCACTTAAACTGTTATGTTGTTTGGGAATATAGTTTGAATAAGTTGTGGTAATCTTTCAGTGGCTGCTTTTTTTTTCATTTTATTTTCTCATCACTAGATGAGTAGTATTATACCCTGGCTGTTGACCTCTGCGGTTCCTTTACCCATCATCTACCCAAGCATACCCCATAACTGGAGAGAGAATAGTTGGCTTTATACCTTTCTCAAGGGTATTAACACTTGGTGAAATGCAACCTCATCCAAGATTTGAACTCTGGTTGCCATGTTCATTTCCTACAATGATATCCATTATACCACAAGTGCCTTGCTATGTGCTTGTATGGCTCATATAATAATACTCTTCTCTTTCAGAGACAGTTATCCAATGACAAGCTGAGGCAAGATATTTGTGATTATGAAGGCAGCATATTTGAATATTGTCAAGTTTGACTTCTCTGCTTCAATCAAGGTTTTATTGTTACAGTTATAAATCTCTGGTGCTTGGAGAGGTGTCCTTGTTGTGTAATGGCTAAAGCAATGGACTACGGAATCGTAGTGAGTGAGTTCAAACTCTATTCTGTTCACTTTTGAACAAGTATCTTTGGGAAAGGCATGAACCTTCTTATCCTCCCATCTATGGGTTAAATAGCATCATTGCTGTTCTTTTAGAAGGATGGATTTGGCATTGAATAACCTACAAAAGTTGATATGCCATTAAACAAAGTGTTGTAGGTGACTCACCTATGACCAGAATAATGGACTTACCCAAAGGGTATATTAATCAAGAACTAAGCTAGTAGAGGGAGAGGAGCAGCTGTAGTAAGTACCATGCCTGTCTTCGTGTATGTTGAACCAAGGAAACCTTCTTCAGAGACTTGGATACATTTGTGTGGCACCTCAAATCTCCGTATTGAGTTATTTATTTATTTATTGGCCCCTAATAATTGGTCATACCACAAAGAAACTAAACCGAAACCAGTGTTTGGAGGGTTTTGATAATGGGAGTTTTCCTTCTCAAGAAGATTCCTCCCATCGCACCTTCTCAAGTTTTTACAGAGTTAAAATTTCATGTATCCTGTTTAATTTTAATCAGATACATATAGCATATTCTTTCATTTCACTTTGACCATATTGTTTTGGTGCATTTGATTCAGGATTTTCTAATACATTGTTATTTTTGTTTTAGAATAGGTAATTGCTACATATTCTCTGAGATGGTAATTAAAGTCATTAAAAGTTGTTTATAAAACAAATAAATATATGAATACTTCAACCTTGCATTCTTATCATTGGTCATATTTTTTATCTTTAATTTTTTGGTTTTAGTTTTTAATTTCTAACCAATTTGAGGTGGGTTTTTTTAATCTTCTTAATATTTATTCTCTCTTCAAAATGGGCCTCTTGAAAAGTGAAGCTAATTGTTTGATGAGCAAAGAACGTCTTAACCCTTTATACTTGGCAAGAATATAAAACAGTGATTTTACCAGTTTGTCTCATCTCAAATTAAGTGGAAGCCTTAATTTTACTTATGCATTTGGTTATGGGGAAATTTAATGGAAGGGCTACTTGCAAGCATTAAAAGCATATAAAAAATAAATAAACATATGACTATTCTTACCTTTTGCCATTCTTTGCCAATGGTCATATTTTCCAGACAATCGGTAAACAGTGAGAGCATTTACTCAGAAAGTCATAATTTACTCTTTCTCTTGAGGAGAATTGGTTCAATAAGTCTCTATAGCCTGACACTTATTAGTCACGTGTTAATCTGAAAATTTTACCGTATAAAATTTAATCTGTTATTCATAAAGAAGTTTTAGATTAAGTGCATTGACAAGAAAAAAGGATTTTGTGTAAAAAAAAAAAAAGTGGTTGGATGGTTGGTAGATTTTGATGGCATGTCAACCTGTCTGGCATTATTATATATTTAGTACTTATGGAATAACATACATTTATATTTACACTTTTGTAGTTAATGGTTTTAACAATGTGTTAAAATTATTGGTTGGTTGTGTTTAATGGCATATCAATCCATATGGGTTATTTAATGCCAAATCCTCATTACTGAAGGGTATTAGTCTTAAAATGAATGTAATGGTGTGAGTGAGGTTCAGACTTGCTTAGAACAATGTTGCAGTCTCATATGTTAGTCATTGCATCAAAGGTAATACTCCAGATAAGCTCAGATAAAAATATTGTGTGAAACCAATTTTCCAAATTAGAGAAAACTTGCCTGCTTTGAAAATCAGCCTTTAATATTCTGGTTTTACCTGGGAATATTGGGCTTTTTATCTTTGGTATGGCAACTGGATTTGGATATAATGGTCAATGGGAAGGATATAACTCCTTCAAATACCATAGCAGACCCTATCTATCTTTGTCTCTCTGTCCATATATATCTATATAAAAAAGTTATTGACTGTAGTCGAGGGCAACCCAAAGGCTCTCTTTTCAATAGCTACTACACCGAGATTGCTCCACTTTACCCTCGATATGTACCTTATATTGCTGAGTGTTAAACAAAGAGGTAGCAAGTACCATTTTTAAAGTCTTTGGTATGACACAACCTGGGATTGAACCCAAGTCTTCCGGACCATTGGCAAACACTCTACCCAATATATAAAGTTGGTGACCATAGTTGAGGGCGACCAGAAGGCTTCCTTTTCAATAGCTTCTACACCGAGATGTAGGGGAGGACACTTCTCCTTTCCCTGGATTGCTCCACTTTACCCTTGATACGTACCTTATATTGTTGAGTGTTAAGCAAGGAGGTATCAAGTACCATTTTTAAAGTCTTTGGTATGATGCAATCTGGGATTGAACCCAGATCTTGCGGACCATTGGCAAACACTCTTCCCACTAAGCTAAGGTCTATCTATCCATCTATCTCACTTAGTTATATCTATTTCAGTGTGTGGGTGTATATATATATATATATATATAATGTGTATGTGTGAATAGACAGAAAGTTTTATAGGATAGCAAAGTGTTATTATGAATGATTTGAAAAAAAATGAAGCTAAAAAGGTGATAAAATACTTGTTAAGATTGCAGACTTATTTGCCACAAGTTTGTCATGCAGCCGCCTGAATATCAAAGGTTTGGTAGAGGGTCAGCCTGAATGACGCACGCAATTCATTGGAGGCCAAAACCAAAATCAATAATAGATTTTACTTTTTACACCTTCACTGCATTGCAAGAATAGAATCTTCATTTTCTCCCAAGTCTTCAGAGTATTTGATGCCTGATTCAGTTAGACAACTTCATTTTTGAAGAGTACTGGACTGATGTCTTAAAAGGACAGAGGATTGAGGAATTGGATGATGAGATGAAAAGGAAGCAAGGGTTAGGATGTTGTTGTTAGGGAAAATTGGAAGAATTGGTCAAGTAAAAAAGTAAAAGAAGGAAAGAGAGAAATAGAATGAAGAAGGAAGTAGAATGGTAACATTTTAAAGGAAAGAGAGAAAAATAAGATGAAATGGAGAGACGATATATATATATATATATATATATATATATATATATATATATATATATGACAAAAAGAAAGAGAGAGATAGAGAGATTGTGGGAAATAAAAAAAGAAGTAGAATGATGGGAATTCAAAGGAAAAACTGCTTTTGCAGTTGAGCTTAGAATATGCTGACTGTATCCCCTGCAGAAGAGTATGACCCTCTCACTAAAAAAGGGGTGTCCTGGATAGGACACTAAAATGCATATAGTGGTGAGGTTCCACTTCTGGAGCTCTTGGATGTTTGGAATATCTCTTCATTACCGTTACTCCCAGCTCCACTCTGACTTGGAGTGATAGTACCTGTTAGGGTCCTATCTATGAGTCAAATAGATCTGTTTCAAAATTGTTTGTATTAGATAGGAATACTTAAATCATACAACTATGTGCAAAAACTCTTAAGAAACAACTGCCCCCCAAAAAATATATACATGAACCTACAATGAATGTGATTCCCTAACCTCTTGGCATAAAATAACTCCTGATTGGTTGACATGTTATTAAATCAATCAAAAGAGAAAAATAAAAATAAGATGGAGTAAGCAAGATAATGGGAGAGACAAAGAAATAAGTTTGGTTTGGTTACTTTATTTAATGGCATATAAACCTTTGTGGGTTATTTGATGCCAAAGCCATTCTTGTCAAAGAATAGTCATATAACTATTTGGCAAATACACTCAACCAAACCGAAACACTACTGCATAGTTTGGAATGAGCCGCTGCAGGCATTGACCTCCATGTCAATGCACACAAAACTGAATATATGTGCTTTGATCAAGCAGGCGACATTTCCACATTAGACGGAACCTCTCTGAAACTGGTAGACAAATTCACCTACCTAGGAAGCAGTGTCTCATCAATCGAAAAAGACATCGACACGCAGCTAATGAAGGCATAGACAGCTAGAAAAAAAGGAGATCAAAAAATAGAGAGAGTGAGGGAAAGATATAAGATAAAAATATGATGAGTGTAGGGGGGATATGAAAGAGAGAGAGAGAGGAGGGGAGATAGAAGATAAAAAAGTAGAAGGATGACAATTCAAAGAAAAGAGAAAAATACAAGGAAATAGAGAAAGGAAGATTGAAAAATAGATTAAAATAATGGCAGTTAAAAGAAAAGAGAAAAATATGATGAAGTTGAGAGAGAGAGAGAGAGAGAGAGAGAGAGAGAGAGAGAGAGAAATATAAAACAAAAGTATATTTCCAGGGAGAGTAAAGTTGAAAAAAAAAAGGAGAGCCAAAGATTAGGAGAGCATCATATGAAACTGGACAGTGAAGAACAGTCAAGAGATGATGAAGGAATAAATAATGTCTCAAGCAAAAAGAGGAAGACAATACAGAATAGAGTACCTGTGTATTAAGGCCTTTGATGTGAGTTAACTCCAATAATAGGAGTTCAGTCATGCAAGAAGATGGAAAGAAAATGTTAATAAACAAGAAGTTTTAAAACTTTCCTCTTGCAAATTTTTACCAATAATTTATTTTTGTTGTTTTTATGAAATTAATCTATCAATGTTGAAGAGAAATCACTGTTGTTTCCCCACTGATACATGGGGAATAGGTTTCAAGATGCCTGAAACTGCAGATAATATAAAATCCTATCAACCCTATCAGTGGGAACCCCTGAAGAGGGATAGGAATCCCTCCTAAAGGGGTGTCTTGGGGATGACTCTAAACTGCATCTGATGGTGTGACTCTTGAACTGGAAATCTGAGGAGTGTGGAGTACCCCTTCATTGCAATTACTCCCAGGTCCACTCTGACCTTGAGTAGTAGTACCTATTAAAGTTTCATTTATGAGTCAAATTCTTTGAAAATTATTAGTATTTGATAGGAATCCTTGATATCATATAACTGTGTAAAATTATAAGTGTTGTTTAAAAAGTTCTAAGCTTTACCCAGAAAGAAGAGCATAGCTGAATGTTTTTGTAGTGGTAGAATACTACCACTTTTTATAAAACTAGAAAAACTAATTAAGATTTTTTGAGTTTTATATGAAGTCGGTGTGTGTTACCACAAGCAAAAGGTTCACCTATGCTCTCCTCTTTTTTTTAATGACTCTTATATGTATATACATATATTTATAGCCACATATGTGAATATATAACCGGTCTAATGGGTAGAGTGTTTGCCAATGGGCAGGGAGACTGGACTTCAATCTCAGGTCACATCATACCAAAGACTCAAAAAATGGTACTTGATACCTCCTTGCTTAACACTCAGCATTATAAGGTACGTATCAAGGGTCAAGTGGAGCTATCATGGGAAAGGAGTAGCGCCCTCCCATACACTTCAATGTAGTAGCTATTGAAAAGGGAGCTTTTGGGTAGCCCTTGACTATGGTTGCCAACTTTACTTACTTATATGAATATATGATTATGAATATACAATAAATTTAGTTATACACATGTAAATAACTAAGTTATCTATCAATATCTCTATCTATACCAGTAATTCCTTCCAATGGGGCACATATACAGACCAAATGAATTGCTGTAAAATTTTGAATATGTAAGAATTAAATATTACAGGGGGGGGACATTAGAATTTTAGAAATACCAAAGTGGAATACGGCCCAAATTCAGTTTGGAACCACTGATTTTATATATAGATGTAAATTAGATGAGTCAGTGGTGCTTGGTGAGGGTCAATTTCTTGCCTTTATATATATATATATATATCATCATCATCATATCGCGCTGGTAGCACGGATATCCCTGACCCTCTCTCGCCACTCCTCCCTATCGTTCATCGCCCTTGGTAGGTCTTCAGGACAGCATCCCGTATCCTCACATAGCTGCTGAATGTACATTCGTGCTGGTCGTCCTGCTTTTGCGCGGCCATGTGTGGGGATCCATAAGAGTACATCTCTTATGAGTTCATCTCTGCTTCTCCAACAGTGTCCTGCATGTCTGGTTCGTCTAACTTGAATAGTTTTCGTGATAGGGGGCAGGTGGCCGTACAGTTGGTGTCTTGTGGGGTGTTGCTGCCAGGACTTGTTCAGGATTGCACGCAGCATTCTTGTGTAATTGCCATCTAGCTTCTTCTCCAGCCGTTTTGTTAGCGTCCATGTAGTGCATCCATATAGCAGTATCGATGTGACCGCTGCCTGGAAGAAACTGCGTTTCATTTTATCGGTTAGGTCTGATTTCCATATAATCGATAGCCTGTTGATAGCTGTCCATGCTTTTGTTAACTTCGTTTCGATGTCCTTTTCAGTTGATTCGACGCTGCTTCCTAGGTACGTGAATTTGTCTACGAGTTTAAGAGGGGTTCCTTCTAGAGATGAGATGTCCCCCGTTTGGTTATAGCACATATATTCCGTTTTGTGTGCATTAACATAGAGGCCTATGCTTGCTGCTGCTCGTTCCAAACTATGCAGAAGTGTTTCGGCTTGGTCAGGTGTATTTGCCAGTATCGCTATGTCATCGGCGTAGTCGGCGTCGGTAATTGTTGTTGCAGGGTACCTTCTGCTTCTTTTCTTCATCAGTTCGAAGCCATTCTCTTTGATTTTGTCAATCGATGTTCTAAGTACGTAGTCTAGACAAATGATAAAGAGGTACGGAGCCAGCGTGTCCCCTTGTAGTACTCCTGCTACAATGTCAAAGTATTCTGTGTCTCCATCCGGTGATCGTACTTTTACTTTAGTGTTTCTATAGAGAATCGTTATTGCCGCTACGGTTTCTTTAGGTATGCCGTACGCTAGTAGGATTTGTTCCATCTTTCCTCTGTGAATGGAATCGAAAGCCTTGGTAAAGTCGACAAATATTAATGTCGCTTGTAGGTTCTTTGCCCGTACACCTTCAATGATTCTGCGGATGGTTGATATTTGTGAGGTCGTGGATCTATTTCTTCGGAAGCCATTTTGGTTTTTTCTAAGTATGTTGTCGATTTTGGGTTCTATTCGGTTTCGTAGTAGGGCATTGTAGATTTTGGCAGCTATGGATGTAAGTGTTATGCCTCGGTAGTTCTTGGCTAATCCGAGGTCCCCCTTTTTAGGGAAGGGGAGTATGCATCCCTTCATCCATCTATCTATCGGATTTTGATTGTATACTGCGTTGCAGTGTCGGAGCAGTATGTCGTCGAATTGTCTGGTCTTCCATACTTCCGGGGGAATTTCGTCCAGCCCTGCAGCTTTCCTATTTTTAATTTTTCTGAGAACCGAGTCGAGTTCTTTTTGTGTGAACGGTCCTAGTTTAATGTCTAATTGTTTGCTAATTATTCTGGTGATTGGTTCATGTGTTATTTTTGGTGGGTTTCCAAGTAAGTTTTCGAAGTGCTGTTTCCACAGTTTTATTCTTTCTTGTTGGTTTGCTGCTTTAAGTTTTGCTTTGGCTGTGTTCTTTCTTCTGCTCACTTCATTTATTGTTTGCCAGGCTATTCTAGATTGTCTATCTTCCACCGAGTCTCTAATCTTATCTATCTGATTTTGAATGTATTCTGTCTGTTCCTTTATATATATGCCTGCTAATTGATATTGTGCCATTTTTAGTTTTAAGGCATTTGTGTTTGTTGGGTTTTTTCGATAGTTTTTGGAGGCTGTTTTCACTAGTGCACGTTTTTCTCTCACCGCTAAAGTTTCCCATGGGACTCTATATTTAGTTTTAATTTTTGTTGGAATGTATTTTGCTGCTGCCTCAAGGTGTGCATTGACGAAATTTTCATATTCGTCGTTTGGTGTACTTTTTTCCGTCTTTTCTTGTAGTGTTTCGAATCTGTTTCTTAATTCTAATACGTATTTATCTCTTATATCTTTGTTGTTCAATAGGGCCCAGTCATAGTGTTTGGTGGTCGCTGTTCGTTTGGCGTTTTTTCGTAGGCTTAACCGTATTTTCGCCGTGACTATTCGGTGATCGGTGAACACACGCTTAAAAGAGGAGTATGCCTCGCAATTCAATGCACTATTTTTCCATTTCTTGTTTATAAGGACGTAGTCTATCTGAGCTTTAGTATTGTTTGCGTACGTGTATGTCCATAGTTTTCCCTCTCTTTTTTGGTAGTTTGTTTTGAGGCATGCTAATCTATTTTCTATCATGAAATCTGTTAGATGTTGCCCATTCCTATTTGACGTGTTGTGGAGGCTGTATTTGTTGTTTCCGTTTTTCCCGATTTGGGCATTCATGTCTCCACCAATGACTAACATGTTGTGTTTCGGGATGCTACGCACTAATGAAGATAACTCATCGTAGAAGGTGACTAGTTCAGTTTCTTCACTAACATTGGTGGGGCTGTAGCATGAGATGATTGTTGCTCTGGGGTTTCCGTTAAATGTAGCTGCCATCATTCTAGGTTGTATTTTCTCAACGCTATTAAGCGTTTTTAATGCTCTAGGTCCTATAAGTAATCCTACCCCTCCTACTGCGGCGTTGACAGAGTTTTTCCATGCGGATACAGTGGCGAGCGACCAGCCATTGCCAGTTTCGTGATATTTGATATCTTCAGTGTGCGTGTATCGGTGCTCTTGTATGCATATTATGTCTATCTTATGTTCTTCGGCCGATGCGATTAGCTCTAGGAGTTGTCCTATTCTATTTAAGGTTCTTACGTTAAATGTGGCTATTTGTAGTGTTTGCTTGCATTTTTGTAGTTTTGATTGTTTGAGCTCTGTAGCTGATTTTTCGAACACTGAGGCCAGGGCTCCAACCTCAGCAGGACGTGCCCCTTTTTTAAACGCGCGAAGAGCGATGCAGTTTGTGTATGTGGTTTGAGTGTGGGTCATGGTTATCTTTCGATCGCTGTTTTATTCTCTTCTATAGAAGCCACTCTTATAGAGGAGCAGCAGTAGTTCCCCGATCGAACTAACGATCCTGAGCGTAAAGTCGTCAAACTCACGTCCAGGACCCGTTTAGGTATTGAGTTTGGTCGTCCATGGGTTTATTCAAATAACCTTTACGTACATCATGCTGCTTCCCATGTGTATGCAAAAAAATAGGTGGGGGGGTTGGTTTAAGTTTTCTTAAGTTTTAACTTAGTTAAAGTCCAAGATTAAGGTACTTTCGTATGACTTTCACTGGTACTGACTTTTGCTTTTTTTTTTTTGCTGTATTGGGACTTTTCCTAGGCTTTTTATTTATTTATTTATTTTTTGTTTGTTTATACTACAGTTGGGAACCTAGCAGGCTTCAGGGATTATAGAGCTTAAAAAAATTTTTTTTTTTTTTCCCTTTCTCTTGGGGGGGGGGGGGCTGTGGTAGCATTAGGTGTTTTAGGCTTTTTCTTTTTCTTCTAAACTACTGTTAGGGCTTTCTTTACGAATTTTTAAATTATATTATAGAAGAGATTCAAAAACATTCTGCCTTGTTCGCTGACATTTGGAAAGACTAACATCAATTTGGGTTTATAGTAGAGTAAGCGTGTCTTTACATTTAAAACGCATAGTTTAAGCATTATTTCACAAACAAAATACAGCATAACATTTTGTAAAATTCAGCATTTTAAATTGATAGGACTTAAAGACATACTGACCAATATTGATATATTTCTTCCAGTTGGCTCCTGAGTTCAAATGCTTCTTCTTCGTTTTGACTTTTATTTACTACTGAATTTTAGGTAGTTTTGGAGGTGGTCTTTTTCTTCCTTTTGATTTGAAATCTTTCTTGATAAACAAAAAGAACATAAATTGTATACAATATTCCTAATAAGTCAAATGATGTAATTTAAAACAAACGCTGATTCACCAATCATATGGCCAACTTTCCTTGTTATATAAAAATTTCCCTATACTCCTATCTATATCAATGTCATTCTCCTTCTCACTATCTCTCTCAGTCTATATTATATATATATACCACGGCTCATTGGCCTTGTGGGTAGAGTGTTCGCCAATGGTCCGGGAGACCTTGGTTCAATCCTAGGTCACGTCATGCCAAAGTCTTTAAAAATGGAATTTGATACCTCCTTGCTTAACACTCAACAATATAAGGTATGTATCAAGTGTAAAGTGGAGCAATTCAGGGAAAGGAGTAGTGCCCTACCCTACACCGGTGTAGTAGCTATTGAAAAGGGAGCCTTCTGGTCGCCCCCAACTAAGGTCGCCGGCTTACTTAATATATATTTATAGGTATTCTTCAATCCAGTAAATCCTGAGTAGGGAAGATTTTCTTGTTGGATCTGATGAAGTCCTGTTAAAATTAGTTTTTTGGAGTTTTTGGTTCATATCAATGTTTTTAACTAGATGGAAATAAATTTATGATCCGAATGTGACCAAATACTGTTTTTTTCTTGAAATCAAATGATATATATGTATGCACCAACTGCATCACTGCAGTGGAATGAGTCTCTTCCCTGTGAGTGTCCTGATGTGACACTAAACCATCTGATAGTGAGACTCCTCTTTCATTGCTATTACTCCCAAGCCTACTCTAACCTGGTGTGATAGTACCCGTTAGGGTCTTATGAATCAACTAGAATTATTTAATCTTTAAAAATGGTTCTTGATGCCCTTGCGCTTACAACTTAGCATTAGAAGGTAAGCATCAAGGGTAAAGTGGAGCAATCCAAGGAAGGAGTAGGGCCCTTCTCTACACCTTGGTGTAGTAGCTATTGAAAAAGGAGCCTTTGGGTCACCCTCGACTAAGATCACCAACTCTCTCTCTCTCTCAACTTTTATTAGTGGTCTTGTATTTATGTTAAAAATGAATTTTAAAATTTAGCATAAATGCTAATATACATATAAAAAGTGAATTGAAATTTTTTCTTATTTTAAATTTGAATGTTTCTAAACCTTATCTTTCATGTATCTGATTTTCATAATTAAAAAATAGTAAACAATATCTTTTTCTTCATTTTTGATGTTGGTCTTATATTTTTGTCCAGGAGTGTATATATACAAACTCACACACACTCACATCTATATAATCATTATTAAAAACTAGCAAAATTTTCTCACTATTCTTAATTTCATAATGTTCTGACTTTTTTTTTTTAATTGCTCACCTGAAGATCAGTACACCAATAACTCAAATTCATTGGAAAAAGTTTGTGAATTTTTGATATTGAATTGATGAGCATTGAACACTTTTCTTAGTTTCTACAAGGGTAATCATATCTAATTTTATTTTTTAAAATATATATAAAGGTTATTCAAATGGTAATATATTATTATTTTACTCAGAATTTTCTACAAGTTAACTTTAGGTGCTAAATGAAAATTTTCATCTTCCAACCTCCAGCTTAAATTTTCCTGTTTCTTTTTTTAATCAAAATTATTGTCGTAGTTATAACAATAAAAAAACAATGACGATATTGGAATGAATAATGATGTAGATTAACAAAGGTTGGTTTTTCATGGTAAAGACAGGAATTAAATTGCAAATGAAGGTTCTAAAATAGAAACTGACATTGTTTGCCAATTTTTTGAATTCTATACAGCCAAGACTTTAAAATACTACTGATTATTTTCTGTGCTTATTTGGAGAAATATCAGAAAAAAAAACTTTCTCAACAGACTAAAAATCAACATTATAAAGATTAGAAATTGTTGTAAAAATGCTGACAGAATGAGGACAAGTTAATCGATATTCAAATCCTGTGAATAGGTATTAAGGATTGGCCGATAGACGGAGCAACAGACCAATCTGTACACTGACATTTTAACATGGTTTTCAAAAGTCTTGTACTTCACAGATCAGTCCTGTCTTGAAGTCTGCAAATCAGTTACTATTTAATCCCAACTTTTACTTGTCTTCAACATTCTCAAATCATAAGACCATATGGAAAATCACAGTTAAACTGACTATTTATTATAATTATGATAATATTCTTTGTTTCTATACACGGCTTGTGAGAATTCTTGAACTTTGTCTATATAAAAAAAATTAATCCATAATCTGATTCGATCATGGGGCATTACTCATGTAGTATGTCTTGGACAGGAATAACCTAGTTGAGCCCATCCTTCTCCAGGTCTGGTTTGAATTCAGAGTTTTCCTTTTAGATTAATTGCCATACAAGGTTAAAGAGCCCAGTTTGCCATGCTATGTATCTACAGCTGGAGGGAGAATATTGAGATTCATACCTTTCCCAAGGGCACGAAAAATAGAAACTACTTCATTCAGGATTTGAACTCAGGTAGCCAAGTTCACTTTCTATGACGATAACCATTATGCCACAATCTTAGTTTAATTTGGCTTATTTATTTGTTTAATGGTATATCAACCTTCTTGGGTTATTTAATGCCAAAGCTATCCTTGTAGAAGAATAGCCATGACACTATTTAAACTAAAAAAAGTAAGTTGGCAACCATAGTCGAGGGCAACCAGAAGGCTCCCTTTTCAAAAGCTACTACACCGAGTTGTAGAAGAGGGTGCTACTCTTTTCCCTAGATTGCTCCACTTTACCCTCGATACAAACTTTATATTGCTGAGTGTTAAGCAAGGAGGTATCAAGTACCATTTTTAAAGTCTTTGGTATGACACGACCTGGGATTGAACCCCGGTCTCCCAGACCTTTGGCAAACACTCTACCCACTAGGCCAATGAGCGGGTCAGGAGGAATAAGTGGGGTTCATACCTTTCTCAAAAGTATTAGTCTAAAAGTGAACATTATAGTGTAACTGGTGTTTAAAATCACATTGAACCTACAGTATTAATTTTGATTTAGAAATTTAATTCTTTTGAATTTTTAATTAACTTTTTATAAAAAATTATAATTGCAAAACCAGTGCTACTAAACATACAGCTATATAAATTTATGTAAGAGATTATACTTATTTTTTGACTGCTATGCATTCATATTTAGGTTTAAAGAGTTTTTGTGTTGTAGAGTTGGGAAATAAATAATACCTAATACTATCTGTTTTGACTGCAATATGTTCTAATATGAATAATAAAACCCTGCTATCTTTGATCTATAAAAACATTAACAATTTATAAAATATTGTTAGGGTGTACTTATTTATGGGTGATACTATAGAAGCAAAGAAGGTAAAATTAGCCTCTTATCAATCAATCAATAAATTTTGGTCTCTTATCAATTAATCAAACTTGAATAGTTATGTGTGTATGTGTTTAAGGCTAATCTTTAAAGAGAATTGAAATTAATAATTTTGAGCCAGAAATTGAATGTAAGAACAAGTGTCATTAAATAAACATGTGAAATGCAATTTTGATCTCTCTGGCACCTATTTTCCTTCTGTATGGAAGATCACATTGATCTCTTCAAATTGTCAGGCTCAAATGTGAATATCAACTTCTTATTAATAAAAATAAATGGCAATTCATTTTGCCTGCAGTGGAATTTTTTTTTTTCTTTTGTAGTGGATAGACTGCCTTGATTGGATCAGAATTGTATAACCCTCTGATGATAATGGATTGTGCTTGGATGGTAAGTTTTCACAGGCAATTCTTTATTTTGGTTTTCTGGAGAAAGCAGTGGTGATATAAGAGATTGAATGGGATTTCTAAAACCTTCATGAAATAATTCTTAAGCTATCAATAAAATAGGAAATATATTGTTGAAGTGAAAGTTTTTATTAATTTCATCTTTTCCTAGTGTTATTATTCAAGGTTTAATCAAAAAGGATTTAAAAAAAAATATTTGATTGTTTGTGAGGAACCTTTCATGATTGTCCAGTTTGGAGATTTACTAGAGTGAGTCAAAAGTTTTGCAATATTTTGGTAATGTCTGTTTGTTTGTGTTTTATGGCATATCAAACTTTCTAGGTTATTTAATGCCAAATCCATTTTTATAGAAATAAACAGTTCTATTTCAAACAATTCAGTTTAGCATAAGTACACAGTTTAATTGTCAAAAACATTTTTATTTCAAGCTATTCAGTTTATTCAACAGTTTTGATTCAAACAATTCAGTTTAGTATAATTATAGTTTTTGTTTACACACAGTTAAAAGTCAAAAACATTTCTATTTCAAACAATTCAAAACAGTTCCATTTAAAACAATTCAGTTTAGTATAAATATACAGTTTAGTTCTATTTGACCCATAGATAGGACCCTATCAGGTGCTACCACTCCTGGCCAAAGTGGACCTGGGGGCAATGATAATGAAGGAGTACTGCACCTTTCCCAAAGCACCAGTATTACTGGAACCTCACCATCAGATTGTTTAGTGTCATAACCTCACCATCAGATTGTTTAGTGTCATATTCAGGACGCTCAAGGGGAGTCTGACCTCTTTTCAGAGAAGCAGTCAGTGTATTCTACAGCCCCTACCGACTGGACAATTTTGGTTACATGATGCTTTTGCCAAAGCCATGAAGTTGACAAACCACATTGGACTGTGAATATACTGAGTTTGCCTAATACTCTCCAAGTGTTACTCACCAGATTTGTCCCTGTGGCTTGAAGCATAGCCCCAGAATCCATGGGTTTAAAGCTGATAGGGTCTTGCCTGATCAATCTTCATAATTGTAAACCTCAATCTACAAGCTGTATAAAATATATCTGAAAGCAATTGGAATTGAGACAAAAACATATATGATTGCTTTTTCTTTGAATTAGAAAAAAAAAATTACAATTAAAGATGAATGCAATACTTGAAACTACTTAGATCCGACTCATTAAAAAGTTATGTACAAACCATTCACTTAAAAATCATATATATGAATAAACAATATTTGGCATTAAATAACCATCAAGGGTTGATATGCCATCAAACCAAATAACTACAAGTAATAACTTGTAGGTTAATAAAAACAATAATAAAACATTGATACTGGAATGAACTCATTTTTACCAATAGTGCAAGATATAATAAGCAAAATTTCTTGAAATACGAGGCTCATTAAATAAGTTTCCAGACTTTTGTCGTATGGGCACTTTTATTGATAGTACACACATGAAACTCTAGTCCCCTTCAAAGTAATCTCCTCCGGCTGCAATGCACTTGTTGTACCGTTCCAACAACTTCTGAAAGGCCCCATGGAAGTCCTCTTGTGTTAGCATGTCAATAACCTTCATCACAGCCTCTTTCATATCCTCAATTGTCTCATAATGACAGCCTCTGAGCTTAGGGAATAACCAAAAGTCACAGGGAGCAAGGTCTGGACTATAGGGAGGGTGAGGAACTGTGTTGATGCCCATCTTGGTCAAATAGTCTGTGACAAGGATGGAGTTGCAGACTGGTGCATTGTCCCGGTGGAAATGCCACTGACCCGATTTGAAGAGTGCTGGCCTCTTCCGATGGAATCTGATGTTATAGTTTAGTTAAGGTAAACTTATCTTTATAAAAAAATATTTTATTGAGATTTCGTACAATTATGAACTTAAAAAATGATTTCCACAATTTTTTCTTACAAAATTTTTCTTTAGAGACAAATTTATTCATTCAGTGAATTTATACATATAGGTTGTGTGTTGGTGGTATCTTGATCCATTTTGGCTCTTGTTTTTATCAAACTTCAATGATTCTGTCCAGAGCCATGAAGAAGATGAAATTAGTAATCTGTTTTCCTCTCAATTTACTTTCTTGACCAATTGGGTTGGAATTGTTATCCCAATACCTGCCTTGTTTTGACTCCAGAGATTTTCCTTCTCCTAGTCCAGTTGCCTTACCAAGGTTAAAGAACCCATTCTGCTCTATTATTTACCAGTAGCATGAAATAAAATACAGACACTTCCAGGGTTTTAAGTCTGTTTTATAGTTTACTTTTAATCGAAATAGCTATAAAGAGATAAAATATATTGGACTACATAAACATCCTCATCCGGCTTAGGGGAGAACACAATGAGTCACCTAAATATACTTAATGAGATGTAGCTTTAGTCCAAATTACTTAAAAATTTTGGATTTTCTGCAATATAACCCCAAAAGTACCTCTTATTCAATATACCACAGCCCTAAAATTCAAAAATACTTTTTTACTTGTAAAACTTTAGTTAAATCCTTTATACCCACCCACACCAATTGAGTATTGTAGGATTGTGAAACTTCAATAAGTTTTTTAAATTTTATAGTAAAAAAGAGGCATTCCAGCCATTAAATTTGCTGCTAAATGTTCGGCGCCAAAAGGATTAAAATCACTTTGCTAACTAAACATTTCAAACCATCATTTTTTATGCTTATAGAAAACCCATTGTCAATTATTGTTATAATAAAACAAATTTCAAAGTTGATATATAACTTTAATCCTCTTTTCAAACAAATTCCTACAAGATTTGTTGAGAATATATTTAAGGGCCCATTGCTATTTTAGGACAACTGCAAAAATATAAAATGATAAAGAAAGAGAAAATTAGTTTCCTATTATTTATCCTAAATTTACCATCTTTGATGGATGAGCATCACCCACCTAGTCCACACAGAACATACATCTGCATTCAATGCCAATACATGATAATATTTCCATTGATTACCAAAGCTAATTTAACATCTGAGTGTCACACATGGTGACTGTAAACGCTTTGTCATGTTATGGCTTCTTCGTAGAGGAAACCTACTTTGATAGATGGTCACTTATTGAAATATGAAAAGTCTTTTATCTGTTATGGAAGGATGCAATTGAAATTAATTAGCACAAATACTTAAAGACAGTTATTAGCCATTGAACATGTTATATGACAGATAATGAAAACTAATGTACATTATTACTTTCATATATTCAGGCATTCTGGATCTAATCAGGTTTATAAAACTCACTTTTGGCAGTATCACAATATATGTTGGTTGGTTGGTTTTATAGCATGTCAAATCTTGTTGGATTATTTAATGCCAAAGTTCATCTTTCTTTTTTCCAAGAAATTATGGTTTCAAGTAACCATAATCATTTGTAAATTATTTTAGCTTCAACTACCTAATCTTAATACAAATAATTTGTACTTTATTATATGGTTTCAAGTATTCATATCCAATACTAATAATTTGTTTGGATTTTTACGTTTTCAAGTTACTTTTTCTATTTAATAACAAGCATTTGTTTGTACACAATTATTTGGTTTCAAATGTTCCTGTCTAATAATGATTTTTAAACCAATCTATTGGATGGAACCCTAACAGGTACTACCACTTCAGGTCAGAGTGGACTTGGGAGTAATAGTAATAAAGGAGTGACAAGACACCCCAGAAGTCTAGAACTGGAGACTCATCACTGAATACAGTGCCATACTCAGGGCCCCTTATATTTTGGGATCTCACTTTCTTCCAACCGGCTCATTGGTCTTGTGGATAGAGTGTTTGCCAATGGTCCGGGATGTCTGGGTTCAATCCCAGGTCGCATCATACTGAAGACTTTTAAAATGGTACTTGATACCTCCTTGCTTAATACTCAGTGATATAAGGTACATATGAAGGGTAAAGTGGAGCAATATAGGGAAAGGTGTAGTGCCCTCTCCTACACCTCGGTGTAGTCGCTATTGAAAAGGGATCCTTTGGGTCACCCTTGACTATGGTCGCCAACTTTACTTACTTTTTACTTTCTTCAAAGGATACACTTAGAATATTCTAGGCTCTGCCAATAGGGTAGCAATATATATATATATATATATATATATATATATATATATATATATATATTATGGGAGGTATTGAAAAGAGAGAAAAGAACACTGAATAATACATTAATTCTCTTGAAAAAAGACCCTTTGATATTCAACAGTTTGTTTTCCATTAGTTAAAATACCAATAAAATTCCTCTTTCAATATGAAACTTCATCATTATTATTTTTATTTTTTGTTGTTAATGTGCTACATATTCTCAAATCTCTTTGAAATTTTTAGTTTAGGAAAAGTTACGCTGAGTGGGTGGGAGGGGAGTCTCTAGTGTATGAGGAGGGGAGAGATACACTTTCACAATCCTGTGTTTTGTAAAAACATTTCATTCCTAAAGTATCAAGACTAGCATACAATTTTTTTCTACTGATCTGTCCAGACTTCATCCTTTTATTAAGCAGAATATTGCAGAAATTCCTCCCACATTTTAAAATGTCACCTTTATGGTGCAAATGAACATAGGCAAGTGGTCATGGTAGCTTCATTTAGCTGATTTCTTACCATTTTTTTGATATACAAACAGTTATGATCATTGTTTGGACTAGTGCACACTTTATGTTTGCTGTTGAAATGTTTTCAAAGACTGGTATATCTATAATTGCTACACAGAGAGCGTTTCGTGGTCATTTCATGTTATCTCAGAATGATGCTGTTCATGATTGAAAATCAATACTGCTATGGGTGGAAAATTTCAGAATGACTGGTTCATTAACTAAAAGAAAGCCACCAGGAATAATTAAAGGATACTATTTACCAAAAAGTGGCAGAAATCCTGCCATGCTTGACTCTCTGTCTTTTTGTCACCCTTTAAAAGCATGGCTGGTTCAAGCCATGATTGTAACTGATTATGTCTTGAAAAAAAATGGTAATACATTAGCTAGATGGAGCTACCATTGTCACTTGCCTAAATTCACTTGTAGTACACAGGTGACAGTCTAAAATGTGAGAGCTATTTCTGCTGGATCCTGTATAAGGTGCTCAGCTGTGTACACGTATTTATTTAAATTTCAAATTTTCAAATTAAAAATGGCATAAAGACTCAATCTGAATACTTTTTGCTCATAGGGTGGTCTACGAAAGACTGACACATTTTAAAAAGTCATAAATTTCTTGTTTTTTATTTATTTTTTTATATCATTTATCAGTATATAAGTAATTTTAGGAAATGGGAAAAATCAAGTTACAGTGTGAAAGAATGAGCTAAAATAATAGAATTTTACTATTCAAGTGACAAATCTACAATTTCAATAGAAAGAAAATACTGTGTCATCCATTTTAATTTGAAGAATCTTCCAAGAACAAGCATGATAAAGAGCTTTGTGTAGAGATTTAAAACTCATGGCAAAGTGACAGACCACCCACATACAAAGTGCTCATTGCAAAAGTGTTTGCACAGAGGTAGCAACAAAAGCTGTTTTTTTTCATAAGTCAGTCTTCTATGGTTCACCTTTTGTGTGTGTGTGTGTGTGTAATAAATATATATATATATATATATATATATATATATATATATATATATATATATATATCAGCAGTATCATACATGGCTATTTATGAGATGTTTCTAATAATTATCATATATCATCAATAGAATGATGAGTTGAGTTCATTAAAGTTTTTCCATCTCATAACACTTGACTTTCACATTTCTTGTGACAGTCTTTATAGTCATCAACTTTACAGAATATAATTTTCAGAGTCAGGTGATTTTTCTATTAATGCAAAACTGTCAATGGCATTTTGTTTGTCTATTTGTCACTGTTAAGTGTGCTCACATACCTCAAGAAATTTTCCCTTCTTAATGCACATAATTCAATCGTGTATACATATCTCCTCATCATTCGTTCTTTTTGCTTCATAGCTAAATGAAAGCCAATCATCAGAGATTTTTCAGTGTATTTGTCTTATCATACAAATGTTTCCTTTTTTTCTTGCTCTATTTTTTATTAGTATGTATTTACCCAACCCCTACACCACAACCAGGATGTGACACAAAGTCAGTTTTTAAGCAGAGTACTACTGATTTGAATTCAGAGTTTTCCATCTCCTAGACTGGTTGCCTAATCATGGCTAAAGAATCCAATTTGCCCTACTGTTTGCCCATAGCAGGGAGGAGAACAGATGGATTCATGCCTTTCCCAAGGGAATCAGTATGAAGTGAAATCCAAACAGCCTTATCCAGGATTTGAACTTGGATCACTGATTCCATTTCCTATGTTAAATGTAACATTTTTATTAGTATTATTGTTATTTGTGTTTACTTTCCCAATTTTGAAGAATTTATTGAAAAAAGAAATTGTATATTTACATTTTTGTATGTATATCTGTTTTATATAAATTGACTGGTAACAATTTTGGCATTAAAGACTCTTTACAAAAATTTATCTTCTATTTATTTAGAATTAAAGCTTAATGATTTTAATTCCTTTATTTGAGCCTTTTAAATGTATAACAAACAAGTTTTGTTTATGCCTCTAATTATGTATATATGATCTAAGTCAAGTGCTACTGGTACCATGTAACCTAGTTCTATTTGCCTCCACTTGTATTCCTTTTCTGCCAGTTTGCGGTATTTACTGATGTAATTAACTGTTTCATCTCTGTTATGATTGAACCCCCTTATCATCCCAGCTAGGGGTTAAATAGTACCACTACTGTTCTTCTAGGAGAATGGCTTTGGCATTAAATAACCTACAAAGATTGATATGAAAACAAAACCCACCAAACCTGTCATCATGCAGCCTACAATTGATATTCTTCGATATATTATCAATTTTTGCTTTGACATGATTAGTTCTTCTGACATTATTTTGTGCTGCTTTTAAAAGAGATTCAGTTTCTCTATTGAGGGGTTCATTTCTTAGCCTTGTCCAGATCATCTCATGTGCAATTTCCTTTTTATCATTATAATAAATCATTTATATTTTTCCGTTCTCGTTATTCTTGATAGTGAATAACTTCTTTGTTCTGCTTAATCTAATTTCTCTCTTCCATCTGACTATCAATTTATAATTTATACAAAGATCAATATTCTGATAGTTTGAATCTGCCTATCCGTCTCCCTCCAATTCCTTTTTGAAACCCTAAAAATCATTTCCCAGAATAAGTGTAAGGCTATTTCCTTCAGATTGAGAACCATCTTTCATGATTTGATTTTTTATATTTTCTTTTATCCTTATTTTCGTTAATATTAATGCTATTGTATTTAAGGCACAATATTTTGAACAGTATCATTTTAACTCTCATTCTTTTGTGAAATAATCATTTCCAATCTTTTCTTTCTAAAAACTTAGAAGAATATCACTAATAAGATATCAATTCTTTATAATCATTTCTGCTATTTTTATCATCTTCCTTTTTTATTCGTTTCCTTTTTCTTTGATGCTCAAAATTTTTCCATTTATTTTGTAATGTTTCTTTTTGCAAAATGGTTAATAACCTTATTTATTGACTAAAAATTATTAATATTAACATCTCTGTTAATGTTATTTTTATGACATCTATTACGTCCCTAAAAAGCTGCTGACTGTCTGGGTCTAGGTTCTACATAAAATTGTGTCACCAAAATAACCACTTTTTCCCCACCTTCAGTTTTTGATGCTTTTATTTTGCACCATATCAAATCTTTAGGGATTAGAGTGTTTGCCAATGGCCCGGGAGACCTGGGTTTAATCCCAGGTAGAGTCATACCAAAGACTCAAAAAATGGTACTTGATGCTACCTTGCTTAACACTCAGCTTTATAAGGTAAGGGAAAGGAGTAGCACCCTTCCCTACACCTTGGTGTAGTAGCTATCGAAAAGGGAGCCTTCGAGTCACCCTTGATTACGGTTGCCAACTTTACTTACTGGTTAAATCTGATTCATTTTAAAATGTTTCTTTACAATCCTAACTCTATTTTCAATGTTCTGTGGCATTTTTTAAATTGCAATTTTGTCTATAATTATTTCTTTGTATACAATTGTATTGTTTCAAATGTTTCTATCTTACTCCAACAATTTGCAAACAGTTATATAGTTTCTTGTACATAATCATAATAAAACTTAGTAAAGAATTATACCTTCAAGTAACTCTTCTAAATAAAAATAATTGGAATACAAATGCTTTCAAGTATTCTTATCTAACATAACTAATTCTATTCAACAATAATTTGCTTGCACACAGTTATGGTTTCACATATTCCTATCATATTATCACAGCCATAATAATGCTCTGTAGGAGCATGAAAGTCAAGATTTACTCACTGGATAGAGACACAGACTTCTTGGACATTGTTGCTGGTGTTCTGCAAGGGGATACATGAGCCCCATATCTATTCATAATCTGACCAGACTATGTACTTTGAACGTCAATAGATCTAATGAAAGAAAATGGCTTTACACTAAAAAAGGCAAGAAGCAGACGATGCCCCACAGGAATTATTTCGGATGCAGACAACATAGCTTTTCTTAAAAATACACCTACCCAAGCTGAATTCCTGCTGCATTGTCTGGAGCAGGAGTCCTTGGTCTCCATGTGAATGCAGAAAGAACAGAGTACATGTATTTTAATCAAAAAGGAGACATCTTCACTCTAAACGGTGGGTCTCTGAAATTAGTGGACAAGTTCATGTACCTCAGTAGCAGCATCTCATCTAGTAACATGAATATGTGTCTAGTGAAGTTTGCTATCAATTGGTTATGGATCTTAGGGAAGTCTAAGCTATCCAATGAAATAAAACGCAATTTTTTCCAAGCAGCAGTTGTATCAATTCTACTGTATGGATGCACCACATGGACTCTGATGAAATGTATAGAGAAGCTAGACGGGAACGACACCAGAATGCTATGAGCTTTATTTTCAAAGAAATATATTTATTCCATAGATAAGACTCTAAGAAGTAAAACCACTGTTGGTCAGAATGAACCTGGGAGTAATGAGCAACTAAGGGGAGACTTTATACTCTTCAAAGCTCTGGAACTGTAGCCTTACCACAGGATTCAGTTTGCCCAGTTGGCTGGCAGCGGTTGTAGAATACATGGACTGCTTTGCTGCAGAAGAATAAGACCCCTCCAATGAGTGTTCTGGATATGACACTAAACAATCTGATGGTGAGGTTCCAGTAATACTGGAGCATTGGAGAATGCAGAGTACCCCTTCATTGCTCTCGCTCCCAGGTCCAATCTGGCCCGGAATTGTAGCACCTGATAGGGTCGTATCTGTGGGTCAAATAGAACTAAACTGTATTTATGCTAAACTGAATTGTTTGAAATAGAACTGTTTTTGACATTTAAACTATGTACTTATGCTAAACTGAATTGTGCAAAATAGAACTGTTCTGACATTTAAAATGCATACTTTTGCTAAATTGAATTGTTTGAAATGGAACTGTTTTTGACCTTGAAACTGTACTTACGCTAAATGGAATTATTTGAAATGGAACTGTTTTGTCATTTAACTGTGTATAAACAAAAATTATACTTGTACTAAACTGAATTGTTTGATTAAACTGAATAGCTTGAAATAGAAACAATAGAATTGTCTACTTATGCTGAATTGTTTGAAATAGAACTGTTTATTTGTATAAAAATGGATTTGGCATTAAATAACCAACAAAGATTGATATGCCATAACACCCAAACAAACAAACAAACAAATGAGAGTTAGTTTAATGTCATACCTTGGACACCACTTTGGTAGATGGTGGGTGTTACCCTTCTGCAGAGGAAGCAGTCCATGTATTCTCAGTCTTACCAACTGGTTACAAAAGTGTCTGAGTAACCTGCTATATAACTTGCTAAAGGGAAAGATTTTTTTCCTAAAGGAGGTAACTAATTCATTGATTTTGTATTAAAAATATCAGTTATAAAAATAAAAAAAAAGAAATGAATGAAGCAGGTAATCAAAAAACTAAAACTGAAAATGAATAATAAAACAATTATTCATTTTCTATCTTATTTTTTTGTAATGACCAGTTTTCTTTACTTAAAAAAAGCAATTGTTTTGCTGATTGCTTTTATGATTACTTTTAGCTGTGATCGTGTTGATATCAGTCTTGACCTTCTTATAAACTGGCAATGTTAGCTGATCTATGTTGCTTAATAAGGATCTAGCAGTTGTGATAAAAAGCAACAAAAATAAGATGAAACAAAACCAAGTAAGATAGGCCCCCAAGGAAAAGAGAAGCAAGTTCAATTCTTGTTAGAGGCTTTACTGATTTATTCTTATTTAATGAGTTTTGAATAAGGATCTAAAAGTTTTGATGGGAAATAACACAAATTGGATAGAGGAAGAACTTGACAAACTTAATAGCAAATATGTTGCTACACTAAACTGCCAACACATCTCTCTCCAATTTTATTCAAGGCAATTGAAATGTAACGTGACAACGTAGTCATTCACAGTTTTTATATTTTTAACCAAGAATTGTAACATTATTTTTTTAATAAAAAGCCAATTGTAAGTGGGTAGTGTTTGTGGAGTAATGGTTAAATTGCTGGACAGTGACCTTGAAGCAAGTGAGTTAGAACTCCCACTACAGTATTACATTCATTTTCAGACTAATATGAAAAGCAAAAAGTATTGAACCCTTTTCTCACCCAACAGCTGGGGGGGGGTAAATATTATCACTGCTGTTCTTCTACAAGGATGGTTTTGACATTAAATAAACCGCAAAGGTTGATATGCTCTTAAATAAATCAAACCAATTCCCAAAATTCTTTTGTATTTTATGAATTTAATCTTATTTACTAAAGTAAAGTTTTATTCAACTACCTAATCTTATATAGAAATTTCTAATGGTAACTCCAATAAAAACATGAATGTAAGGGTTCAAATCTCCAAAGTAGCAGTGAATGTGAGAATTTAATCATATTTACCTAAGTAAAGCTTAGATAGTCTTATACAGTAATTTCTTATGGTATATATTCACCAAAACTCTGTCACATGTGGGATGAGACTCAAGATCTATTTTCAAGTAGAGTACATTTGGGAATTCAGTTTTCCTTCTCCTATACTGGTTGCCAAGGCTAAAGAAATCAGTCTACCCTACTATTTACCCAAAGCAATTTCTAATGGTAACTCTAACAAAGACATAGATGGCTATAAGGATTTAAATCCACAACGTATCAGTGAACGTATTATCAGTTAAAGTGTGTATTTACCTGAGCAGGATGCAACACAAGGTCAATTTTTGAGTCAAGTTTAACAGTTTTGAATTCAGAGTTTTCCTTCTCTTAGAATAGTTACCATACCACTCTGCCCTACTATTTACCCATATCTAGAAAAAGAATAGTTGGGTTCATACCTTTACCAAGTGTACGAGCACTCTGTGAAATCCAAACTGCTTTGTTCGGGATTTGAACTCAGATTGCTGTGTCCTTTTTCAACAGCAATAACTATTACAATGCGGGTGCCTCCTGGCTATCATATACAATATTGTACAGTGTTGTTATAATTATTAACCTTATATAAGTTATATACAGCTAAGCTTAATTTTATTATTCTTCAAAAATACGAGGTACATACGATAAGTTTCCAGACTTTTTTGTGTGGGCATTTTCATTGATAGTACATGCATGAAACTCTAGTACCCTTCAAAGTAATCTCCTCTGGCAGCAATGCACTTGTTGTACCATTTCAACAACTTCTGGAAGGCCCATGGAAGTCCTCTTGTGTGAGCATATCAATGACCTTCATCACAGGCTCTTTCATCTCCTCATTTGTCTCATAACGACAGCCTCTGAGCTTAGGGAATAAGCAAAAGTTATAGGGAGCAAGGTCTGGACTATAGGGAGGTTGAGGAACTGTCTTTGCCTATCTTGGTCAAATAGTTTTTGACAAGGATGGAGTTGTGGACTGGTGCATTGTCCTGCTGGAAATGCCACTGACCCGATCTGAAGAGTGCTGGCCTCTTCCGGCAGAATCCCTTCCTGAACTCCCTCAAAACCTCAACTTAGTAACCCTAACCCTAACTTTTTGGCCAATCAACTGTGGTGTATTGACTTCCTTACTCCTGCCATACCTCTCATCATCCGTCACAGACTCCCTGCCTTTCTTGAATCTCTTATGCCACTTAAAAACTGATGTTCGATTCATGCAAGAATTTTATTGCATATCGTTCTTCTAAAGTGTCCTCACGTGCAGATTGCACTTTTGAAATTCACCAGCTGTGACAATCCGGCTTTCGTAGGGTGTATTCCAATTGCTGCTGTAGCTGTTCATTTGAAGCTGAAATCATAAAAATTGGTCAGTCATCTCATAGGATGTATAGCAATAACATACTGAATTTTCAAGAGTCTACCACAATTTTAGATGCCCATACAAAAAAAGTCTGGAAACTTATCATATGCACCTCATATATTCCTTGGAAAAATTGTAGTTTTGGATAGCCAGCTTGTTCTTTGGATAATGGTTAATTCTTGCTGTTCTATCTTCTTCTTAACTGCTGTATTCTCTTTGCTGGAATGAATAGAAACTGTGTGAATACTGTGACATTGATAGAAATTATCACAGCACAACTTTTGCTAGTCTAGATCATCAGAAGTGAATTATTTCTTTATTTTTTAGTGAAAAGGAGATCATTTATTTTTAAAAGTCTTATAAAAAATGAAATAAATAATCACTGGACTGTAAAAGCACAGTCCTATGTGGTTTCCTCAAGTAAAGAAAACAGAAAAAATTAGTTGTTTCTTTCTAGATTCTTGGTGAAACTTCATCTTCATGAATAGAGTGAAAAGCAATTGGGTAATTCTGGTTTGTAGTGATGACAGTTTCTTTCTAAGTTGCATGAGGGTGTCAAGTCAAATTACAACTGTGAGGAGAATTTGGCCAAAATTTGACCAACAAAACACGTCTAGGGAATATTAATGGTCAGTTCAGAATTGAAGCTAACAGGATTTGAGGTTTTATATGCCAATTTCTACAGAGTTTCTATATTACAGGCAAGATGTACAGTGATGGGGTTATGAGAAAAGAGGAAAAAATTCTACTAAGGATGACAACTAATGAATGACTATGACTTATTTGACTGATATATTAAATTATTTATTTTTATTGGAACTATAAGTGCCAAAAAGTTCTCAGCACAACCAAGAAATGAAGGCATTTTTTTGATAAAATTCAACAAATTATTTTGGAAAAGTTCAAGAAACCTTAGATACAGTGTATGTTGAACTGTGGGGTGAATATTTGAAACTGTGTGTATGTTTCATGATTCTTGATCCTTTCATTCTTAGACAAGAATTTGCAAATGCAGGACCTTTTATACTCACCAGACTTTCAGATAATATTTGAGGATGTGGAAGACATCAAAAGAAATATGACCCTACAGTTTTGTACCCTATTAAAAAAAGCGTTTCGGAAGTGATTTAACAAATGAAAATGTCATTGAAATAAATCTGTTGAATTCCAAGAAAATTAATGTTTCATTCGCTGTTCCTTTCTGGCTTGGTGAATGCAGCTTTGGTCTGGATAGTTTTTGAACACACTCTTCATATGACTTCACAATATACAATATTATTATCAAAATATTGAAAAGTTGCATACATATATACATTAGGTCTGTCTTAAAAGTAACGAAACTGAGTTCGCTAAGTGAGTTATGGGTTAAAGAGGGATGAGCAAACTGTGTTATCATCTAACATGATATCTTGGGAGCATATAACTGTAATTTTTTTCAGATCATCCACATATGAGTACTGAGAAACTGAACACTGAGCAACAAATAAACCTGAAATTTTTCATCCAGTTGTTGAAAACTCCATCACAAGAACTTAAAATGCTTCAGCAAGTGTATGGAGATTACACCATGTTGCACACATGTGTTTTTGAGTTGCACAAGATCTTCAAAGAGTGGCACAATTAGGTGAAAAATGACTTGGGGAGCTGGAGGCCTTCAACAAGCAGGATGGGGTCAATGTCAAGTGACTAATGGAGGTAATGTGTGGTGATTGTTGGTTGACTGTTTAAATGATTACAAGTCATGAAGAAGAACAATGTTTATTCCCTTGAGATTTGGGCATGTGGAAAATCTGTACTAAAAAATTGAGCCAAGATTGCTGGATGAGGATCAGAAGGAGCAGCACATTTTGGTATGTAAGGACATTATTAACTATCTTCAACCTGAACCAGACTTGGTTCATAAACTCATCACTGATGATAAGACCTGGGTTTTTGAGTATAACTTGTAGAGCAAGCACCAAAGCAGTCAGTAGAAGTGTCTGGCATCACCAAGGCTGAAGAAAGCAAGACAATCTTGATCACATTCTTTGATTTGAGGGGCATCATTTCCAGCAAGTTTTTGCCACAGAGCCAGACAATCAACAAGTTTACAAGGAGATACTGCAACATATGCTTCACTCAGTGTGTGAGAAGAGACCAGAATTGTAGCAGGACAAATCATGACGGCTTGAAAAATAACTAGGGATTTTAGTCAATTATTTTAGTGATGGATTGTTTGCTAGCTGAGCTTTTGGGTTTATGGTTGCAGATTTTTGCTTTGCAAAAGTAAAGGTCAGAACCTTGCTTTGTGAAAACATGTCAATAATGTCAAAATAAACACAAGTTTGTTTTAGAATAACCTGTAAGCAAGATATTAAAGATAAACAATTTTGGTAGATATCTGCTGATATTCAGCAGTGATGTGTCACTAAAAAGTTTTAGCGATTATGTGTGATTAAAAGATTAGTTAGGGAATAATTTTAAGAAAATATATAAGAAGATTTCTAAGACATAATCAGTCAATGGAAGTGTGTATGTATATATATATATATATATATATCATCTTCATCATCAAGTCGCACTGATAACACAGATTTCCTTGACCCTCTCTCTATTGCTTACATGATTTGTTCAAGACAGCATGCAGCATTCTTGTGTATTTCCCATCTCGCTTTTTCTCTGTGTTTTGTTAGCATTCATGTGGTGCATCCATGTAGTAGTATGGACACAGCTACAGCTTATAAGAAATCTTGTTTTATTTCATCAGATAGATTAGATTTCCATATGATCAATAACCTGTCAATAGGATTCCACATGTTGACATCACTTTCAGTAGATGAGATATTGCTGCTTAGGTATGTGAACTGGTTCAGAATTTTAGAGGCTTGCCATTTAAAATGGAGATGGCTCCTTTTTGTTTAAAACATATGTACTTTGTTTTATTTGCATTTATGTTTGGGCCAATGCCTCTCACTAGGTATTCTGAGTGGCCTGGAGTATTTGCGAGAAGTGCTAGATCATCTGTGTTGTCTGCATCTATCATGATTTCTGTGGCATATCATTTTTTTTTTGTCTTTTTTAATGTTAAGCAATTTTCTTTTATTAAATCTATGGATGTTAGAAGTACGTAGTCAAGGCTGAGTATAAACAAATATAGGGCTAATGTATCTCCTTGCAAGACTCCAGCTCTAATGTCAAACAAGTAAGTGTCTCCATCAGGTGATCAAACTATTGCTTTCTTGTTTTCGTAAAGCATCATTATAGCAATAACTGTTTCTTTGGGAAGACCATATGCAAGAAGTATTTGCTCCATCTTTCCTCTGTGTATGGAATTGAATGCCTCAAGATTCCTTACTTGTACTTCTTTGATGATTCGATGGACAGTCAAAATTGTCACGTGGTGTCCCATTGAGAAGATAGAAATATGATTACTACTATCCTCTTGTTTGAATTAACAGTGGCAGGCCATCAGAGAGTGACCGTTAAGAACAGATGTTTGTACTTGGTGACCTCACTCGGGTCACCTGACACAGGAAGGGAGAAGGTAGAAGCCAAACGATTGGCTGGGACCCTAAAACGGAAGTGGGGACTCCTTCCCGTTAGCGGAAATAGATAATAAGAAAGTTAGTTGTTGGACAGGGTTTGTGGCAGACGGAACCAAAGCCAGTACTCCAGGTAGAAGAAGACAAAGAAATATCTCGGACACGAAGGAGCCTAGTTCTTCAAGCCAGTATTAAAAATAGCATAAAGTCTATTAGCCCGTAAAAGAGGAAATATTCTCCACAGGAACTCCATCAAAGAAAAAAAGATAAGTAAACTTTGAGACGATTTCTCCTTATACCCAATTTTATATACCCCCCTCTCTCTCTCTCTCTCAATTTGAAGAAAAACGAAAGACAAGAAAAGAAAAAAGACACTTATGTTCATGGACTGTTCATGTATTATATATTTGACACGTTGAAGGTGTATATCTATGTATAGTAAAAGATTGATATATTTTAATGTTCCCACGTGGTCGAAGTTGTTATTTGCAGTGTCTTCTACGAGTTTGTTATTTTCATGTTTCTTTTGCAGCTTCATCTCGCCTTATGTTATCTGGCTTAAAATTGTCCTATTAATTCCTTTAAAATATCACACAGGAAACCGGAATTGCCGACTACTATAATTAATATTATTACGTCTAAACCTAGAGGTCCATATCTTCCATTGTCTAGGGGAGGAAGACTAGTGTCCTTGGTGGGTGGGTGTATAGTGTGAAATTTGGAACCCCTTGCCAGCAGCGGTCAGTCTAGCCCTAAATTAATCCCTCACATAATATGCCAGTTCTTATGTGCCCGAGGAAAAAACTCTGAACGAGGACTTATTCTACAAGGGATCAAGTGCCAACCTGCCCCGTCTTCACATGTGCGAAAATAAAGTCCCGTTTTGGGATTTTAAAGTTTTTACGTCACAGAATCTGTGCAGTTGTGGATCAATTTCTTTGAAATTTTTCTAATTTTTCCTTAGAATTTTATACAATTGAGAAGCAGAGCATTATATACCTTAGCAGTAAGAGTTTTGCCTCCATAGTTCTTGGCGATTCCGAGGTTGCCTTTATTGAGAAAGGGATGGCTGTAATCTTTTGTCCATTTCTCTATTGTGTTGTGTTTATAGACTGCATTGCATAATCAAAGAAGTATGTTGTCAAATTTTCTTGTTTTCCAAGCTTCAAGGGATATTTTATCAAGGGCTGCAGCTTTTCTGTTTTTAATTTTTTTCAATATTGTATTAAGTTCTTTGTAAACTGTCCAGTCTGATGTTTAGTTGGCCCTTGATAATTTTTTGGCCAGTTTTGTCTGTGATTTTGGGAGGTTTTCTGATTTGATTCTTGAAATATTCTTTCTACTTTCATCATTTTTTTTACTTGGCTGGCGGCTTTTACTTTTGGTTCTTTTGGTTCTTTTGGTTCCGCTTACTTTCTGGAATGCGATTTCTGATTGTTTATCTTTGGCTGAATTTCTGACCTTTGAATCTATTTTAATGATTCTTTTTGGTCTGTGTTGGTTTGTCCTATTTGGGTTTTCTTGAGTTTCTGCATGTTAGTATTTGTTGGGTTTCTTTAATTGAGTAAAGAGGTTTTCTCAAATTATTTTTTTTAACCATTTCTGACTCCAATAGAACTCTGCTCATGGTTTGATTAATATGCATTCTGCCACTGCTGCTTCCATATGGGTTGTGGCAAAGTCTTCATCATTCAGTGTATGTCTTTCAGATACATCCTGAAGACTACCAAATTTATTTCTTGTAGTTGTATTTTACCAAGCATTTTACTTAGATGTAGCACAAGGCTGCATAAATAGGGCACCCAGTGAGAATCGAACTCACTCATGCAGGTTTGCTAGTCTACCTTGCTAACCATTACACCATCCGAGGTGCCCTTGTCTTTCTTGTAGTTAGTCTACATTAGAATTCAAACTTTTGGCTATCCTTATTTTCCTTCTTCAAAATGTGGTTAATGAAAGGGAATAATAATGAAGCTGAATGGTTTGAAATAGAAATGTGTTTGACAATTAACCTGTGTACTTATGCTAAACTGAATTGTTTGAAATGGAACTGTTTTTGACATTGAAACTATACTTACACTAAACTGAATTGTTTAATATAGAACTGTTTTGACATTTAACTGTGTGTAAACAAAATCTATACTAAACTGAATCAGCAGTGTTTGAATAAACTGAATAGCTTGAAATAGAAATGTTTTTACAATTAAACTGTGTACTCATGCTAAACTAAATCGTTTGAAATAGAACTGATTATTTGTATAAAAATGGATTTAGTATTAAATAACCTACAAAAGTTGATATGCCATAAAACCCAACCAACCACATACTTTGCAACTTTCGTGTGTCTTTATTCCCTTTCTTCAAAATGTGGTTAGTGAAAGGGAATAACAATGAAGCTGCCATATACTTGTCTTTTAAATTAGTATTAGTCCACATAACCCCATATTTAATTACTCAGATTTAATGGGTTGGTCTTAGATCCTGATATTATTTCTCTTTTGTAGTCCTTCAACTGTGACCAATATTTAAACATACTTTGTATTTGAATTCTCAGCTGAGAGCTTAACATGTGTGTTTCTGTTTTTTTTTATATATTTTTTGAGATAGGGACTAATTACATTTCCAAATGTTCTTACATCAGTAACTGGTCAGGGGTGGGGAAGTTTTTTTTCTTCTTCTTTGTTTATTTCATTTAAATTTTAGCTATTAAGCAAATTTAAAATCGCACACAAAATTCATTTAAGTGCTAAAAATTTCTCAAATATGTGTGTGTGTGTGTGTGTGTGTGTGTATGTGCATGTGTGTGTGTGTGCGTGTGTGTGTGTTCATGTGTGTGCATGTATCTGTAGATATACATACACACACATACTGCGTAGAGTGTTTGCCAGTAGTCCGGGAGACCAGGGTTCAATCCAAGTTTGGGTCATACCAAAGACTCAAAAAATGGTACTAGATACATCTTTGCTTAACACTCAGCATTATAGGGTACATATCAAGGATAAAGTGGGGCAATCCTGGGAAAGAAGTAGCGCCCTCTCCTACATCTTGGTGTAGTAGCTATTAAAAAGAGAGCTTTTGGGTTGCTCTCAACTACCATCGCCAACTTTACTTTATATATATGCTTATGTTTTTATTATATTTCTCATTCTTTTTTATCTTGGTAAATACAGCTTTGGTCCTGATACTTTTTGATGGTTTAGTTAGTTGGTTGGGTTTTATAGCATATCAACCTTTGTAGGTTATTTTATGCCAAATCCATTTTTATATAAATAATCTGTTCTATTTAAAACAATTCAGTTTAGCATAAGTACACAGTTTAATTGTCAAAAACATTTCTATTTCAAACTATTCAATCAGTTACATGTAACAATTCAGTTTAGTGTAAATACAGTTTTAATGTCAAAAAACAGTTCTATTTCAAATAATTCAGTTAAACATAAGCACGCAGTTTAAATGTAAGTACGGTTTAATTGTCAAAAACATTTCTATTTCAAGCTATTCAGTTTACTCAAACAATTCAGTTTAGCATAAGTATACTGTTAGTTCTATTTCACCCATAGATAGGGCCCTTTCAGGTGCTACCACTCCGGGCCAGAGTGGACCTGGGAGCAATGGCAATGAAGGGGTACTCTGCATTCCCCAAAGCTCCGGCACTGCTGGAACCTCACCATCAGATTGTTTAGTGTCATATCCAGGACACTCGTTGGGTGGGGTCTTACCCCTCTGCAGAGAACCAGTCGGTGTATTCTGCTGCCCCAGCCGACTGGGCAAGATACTTTTTGAACTCACTCCTCATATGACATAACAATATCAGATATCATTTTCAAAATACTATAAAACAGGCATTTATATATATATCTTCTTTTGTACGTTCTAAGTGGAATGCTTTGCCGATAGTTATATCAGTATTTTATAAATACTTCTGTTTTTTATATAAATGATGTTTCATTACTGCTGAGTGCTTTTCTTACAAAGGCATCACTCAGATATTTTCCATTGAAATGAAGGAAACATTTAAAAAAAAGGTTTGTCATTGAAATGGGTTAGCTAAGACTTTTTAGTGAAATGCCTGTAAATCTAGATAAAAACATTTTTATGGGTCAGCCCAGCTCAAATATATAAAGATATACTTCTCTTTGCTATTTGACCTGACTTGATGAGAACATTGTATCATTATTTATGGATATATATTAAAGGTTTTTTTTATTTGTATACATCCTGAATCAAGTGCAGAGCACAATTTGTGTTTTCCTTGTCCTTTTCTTTCTTTCAGTCTTATGAAAGCAATTTTATCTATGAACAAATTAATATCCAATTGTATAAATACAAAACAAGTGGTCATTATAAATATGCTTTTTGTTGCAAGCAAGCAGGACGCCATAGAAGAGTTACAGTAGGGATTACATAATCAATACTTGAGGTCAGATAAATCAGAAAAACAAAAATCCTACAAACAAGGTTTCTCTCTGATTTTCTCCCCTCAGAGATTTGAATGATAGATGAACCTCATTGCTATCATTGGTTAAAAAGATCAATAGCTAAATGGATAAATACTGGATCATTTCCCAAAGGATTACGCAAAACAATGGATCAAGCAAGATGTGTGATTCCTAGCGAACTGATTCTCTTAGTTTAAGATGATTATCTAGTAGATGAAACTAGAGGGAATTTTTATTTTTCACAATTAAATTAATGAGTCTCACCGCCCAAGCATATGGGATTGAAGAACTGAACTTATGATTTCAAATGACCTATCAAAATGGATATTCTTTGTATCCAATCTATACCGATGTCTGCTAAGTAATTAGGCGTGTGCTTATTTCAGCGAAAAAAAAAAAATGAAAGTTAAGAATTAAAATTGTATGTTGATTAAATAACAACTTTTTTAATATGCATGTGTGTAAATAAGTACACTCAACATACACACACATACACACACATGAACTGATGATAAGAAAAACACTTTACACTGCTAGCTTTTTTTAACAAATTTTTCTTTTTGGTCATGACACTTAATACAGCTGTATGTATTGATCACATAGATTGCACATTATACACTAGAAATTTAATATGCAAACCAGTTAAAAACTTATTGAAGGCACCACATTATATATATATATATATATATATATATATATATATATATATATATAATGTGGTGCCTTCAATAAGTTTCCAGACTTTTTTTGTACAGGCATTTAAAACTGCTGTAGACTCTTGAAAATTCAGTATGTTATTGCTATACATCTTATGAGATGACTGGCTAATATTTATGATTTCACGTTCAAATGAACAGCTACAGCAGCAATTGGAATACGCCCTACTAAAGCCTGATTGTCACAGCTGCTGAATTTCAAAAATGCAATCTGAACATGAGGACACTTTAGAAGAACGATATGCAATAAAATTCTGTTTTAAACTTGGAAAAAATGCTACAGAAACATATGGAATGCTTCAGACTGCTTTTGCATGAATCAAGCATCAGTTTTTGAGTGGTATTAGAGATTCAAGGGATGATATGAGGTGTGGCAGGAATAAGGAAGTCAGTACACCACAGTTGATTGGCCAAAGGGTTACGGTTATTTTGTTGAGGTTTTAAGGGAGTTCAAGAAGAGATTCCATCGGAAGAGGCCAGCACTCTTCAAATCGGGTCAGCGGCATTTCCACCAGGACAATGCACCAGTCTGCAACTCCATCCTTGTCACAGACTATTTGACCAAGATGGGCATCAAGACAGTTCCTCAGCCTCCCTATAGTCCAGACCTTACCCCCTGTGACTTTTGGTTATTCCCTAAGCTCAGAGGCTGTCGTTATGAGACAATTGAGGAGATGAAAGAGGCTGTGATGAAGGTCATTGACACGCTCACACAAGAGGACTTCTATGGGGCCTTCCAGAAGTTGTTGAAATGGAACAACAAGTGCATTGCAGCCAAAGGAGATTACTTTGAAGGGAACAAGAGTTTCATGTGTGTACTATCAATAAAAGAGCTCACATGAAAAAAGTCTGTAAACTTATTTAATGATCCTCGTATATATATATATATATGTTTGTGTGTGTGTGTATGTGTGGTCAGTTATATTTAATAATAAAGAGTGCAGATATATATATATATATATATATATATATAATCATGTTTCTTATGTTTCTATGTGTGTGTGTGTATATATATATATATATGTGTAAATAGAAATAAGAAACAGAGACTAAGGAATTTGTTGTATTGCCGTTTTTAGAATCATTCTTATGTTCATAAATTCTTATGTTTAAATTTCTCCAATATTAAATTTTTTACAATCATGACAATGGATTTATGAACACCTGCATTGGATATGAGATCATTTGGGTGGTTCATTAGTATTTGTTTTATTGTTTTTGTTGTGAGATTGGTGGTTTTTATACTTAAGTAATTTAATTTTTTTTTATGTAGGTGGTAGTGGGGTTTGGGGATAATATTACATGTCTATTTATTGGGTTGATATTGAAAATTCAATGTGATATTTTTGTAATTGTTATGTCCGTGCCATGAGATGTGTTGCTTAATATCAAAAAAGATTATTTTATCATTTCCTTTTCTTTTTTCAACTAAACATTTAAACTATCAAAATATGTTACTTAATTTTCTCTGTGTTTTGCAGTAAATCACTAAATCATTCAATACTTTTTTATCATCATCTCAAATAGCACCAAAATTTCACAGAATAACAATATCATATTTATTGTCAGTGAAAATTATAGAATCTAAAACAACTTAGATAAAAAGTTATACCTACTTTTCTGACGAAACTATGCCTTTCTGAACATTATAGCTGCCACTATGTATATATATATATATATATATAAAATCATGTCTATGTATTATGTTTGTATGAAGTTTGTGTTTGTGTGTATATATATATATATATATATATAAAAACAATCTGCAAATGCATATATATATATGTATATATATATTGTCACGTGGTGTCCCACTGAGACGATAGAAATAAGATTACTACTATCCTCGTGTTCGAATTAACAGTGGCAAGCCATCAGAGAATGACCGTTAAGACATGAAAGATTGTAGGTCAATCCCAAAGTAACAAACCCAGGTCAGAATGGAAAAACAGATGTTTGTACTTGGTGACCTGATGGATAAAGAATGGGATACGGGGTGACATCTAGTAGCCCTAAGGAATCACCTGACCAGGGGGAAGAAGAGAGAAGCCAAATGATTGGCTGGGACCCCAAAACAGAAGTGGGGACTCCTTCCTGTCAGCGGAAATAGACAATAAGAAAATCAGTTGTTGGACAGGGTTCGTGGCGGACTAAAGCCAAGAACTCTGGGTAAACGAAGAGCCCGTAAAAGAAGAAAGATACTCCACAGGAATCCATCTAAATAAGATAAGTAACTTTGGGACTGTTTCTCCTAATACCCAATTTTATATACTCTCTCTCTCTCTCTCAATTTGAAGAAAACAAAAGAAAAGAAAAGAAGAAAGACATTTGTGTTCATGCACTATTCATTTATGATATATTTGACACATTGAAGGTGTATATCTATGTGTAGTAAAAGATTGATATATTTTAATGTTCCCACGTGCTTGAAGTTGTTATTTATTGTATCTGCTTCGAATTTGTTATGTCATCTTTCTTTTTCAGCTTCTATTCGACTTATGATATGCTCGCTTAAATTTGTCCTATTAATTCCTTTAAAATATCACAGGGGAAACCGGAATTGCCAACTACTACAATATAATATTATTACATCTAAACCTAGAGGTCCATATCTTCCATTGTTCTAGGGGAGGAAGACTAGTGGCCTTGGTGGGTGTGTGTATAGTGTGGAATTTGGAACCCCTTGCCAGCGGCGGTCAGTCTAGCCATAAATTAGTCCCCCACATAATATGCCAGTTCTTAGATGCCTGAGAAAAAAAACTGAACGAGGACTTATTCTACAAGGGATCAAGTGCCAACCTGCCCCGTCTTTACACATGCGAAAATAAAACCCTGTTCTGGGATAAAAGTAAATTTTTCGCGTCACAATATATAAAATCCTTTTCCTATATTTGCCTATAGTCTTTTATTTATATCTAATAAGATCTATTCAAATTTCTGAATCGTTTTTTTGTTTTTTATTTGTTGTTTCCTTAATTTCTGAAGATAACACTTCATTTATCTTTGATCATATTAGCAATTTTTGTAGTTCTACAAATCTGTTACACTTTAAGAGGTGTTTAAAAAAGGTGGCACTGGAATTTCTGTTGCCATGCTGAAATATTTGCCTGAAAAAGGATGAATACCATTTTTTAAATTTCAATTTGATAAAAAGTTGCGAAAAGATTCTGAAATCTGTAGAAATTTTTTTGTTGATGAAACTTTTTTTTAATTCATTCTCAGAATTTAGTCTGAAATAAGTTTTTAATCAAAAGAAATGATCATACAATTAATTTAAATTTTACCTATTGTGGCAATTTTTTTTTTTTTAATTGTTCAACCAAAATTTGTACAATTCACAATATATTTTTATGGTTTTTATGTTTTTAGTTCAAAATACCTTTTCATTTTGTTTAGTTTTTAAAGATAAGTACCTTCTTTGAATTATGATAAAATAATCCAATTATGATAAATTTGCTAATTTAATTTTAATAATTCTTTTTATTTTTCTTGAATAAAATATAAAATGTAAATTTGAAAGAAGTCTCATAGTGAAGATATTTTAGAGGTTGTCTTATATCTTTCTATCTCTTTAAAAAAACAAACCCTGTTAATGAGGCTTGGAATATGCTGACTGTATCCCTTGAAGAGGGGTGTCCTGGGTATAACGATGAGACTCCTGCTCTGGAAAGTCTGGAGTAGCTTTGCATTGCCATCACTCCCTGGTCCACTCTGACCAAGAGTGGTAGTACCTTGGATCAAACAGATCTGTCTAAAAATTATTCATATTCAGGTGGATTGTGAGCAAAAAACAAAACCCCTTTAGAAACAACAAAGCAAAAAATGTAAATATGATTATATAATGAATGTGATTCTCTACCCTCTAGGCATAAAATAACCCTAGTTGGGTTGACATGTCATTAAAATCAATCATTTAAAAAGAGCTCCTCGAAAACATTACTAGATATGTAAATGTCTTAGAAAGTATCAATATTTTATCCATAAACACAGTGTCTAAACATTTTCTTATAAGTTGGTTTACTCTCTTTGTTTAATGGCATATCAACCTTCATGGGTTATTTCATGCTAAAGCTGACCTTGTAAAAGGACAGCAGTGTTACTATTTAACCCTTAGCTAGAAGGATAAGGAAGTTTATACCTTTTTTAAGAGGCATTAGTCCAAAAGTAAATGTAACTGTAACTGGAATTTAAATTCACTTACTTCAAGGCCATATTTCAGCACTTGAACTCTTGTAGAAGCCTAAATTGCACCTATAAATCTTTTTTTTTTTAGTCTTTGCTCTATCAGCTGCGTTTAGAATATGCTGACTATATCCCTTGCAGAAGAGTAAGAACCTCTACTCCCATAAAAAAAAGGGTTTGTCTAGGGTATGGCACTAAACTGTAAATATGTTTCTTACCCTCTAGGCATAAAATATCCATATATAGGTTGACATGCCATTAAAATCAATCATTCGACACACTAGTTTTTCTGAAGGGATTTTATATTCATTGATTCTAGGGAAAAATATTTAGTTTCTTTGTTTAATGGCATATCATCTTTCTTGGGCTATTTAATGTCAAAGTTATCCTTGTAAAAGAATAAGGGTGTTCATACCTTTCCCAAAAGTATTAGTCTGAAAATGAACGTAATAATGCTACTAGAGTTCAAAGTCACTTCTTACAATGTCCCTGTCCAACACGTTAGCCACTGTGCCACAGTGATTCTATGAGTTGGTAATTCTAAGAAATTTACAAGAATTGAAAATTGCCAAAGAATTTTGCATGGTACTGTATTGTGGTTTTAAAGGTACTTAAACCTTCTGAGTTTTAAGTCAGACACAAGAAAATATATTACAAGACTCTAAAACTAGTCAGACCCTGTGTCTGACTGGGTGTGGCAAGTTTAGCAGAAGCTGCATTTGTAGAATTTTTTCAGCTGACAAAAAATCATAGTTATCATTAATTTTTAACGAGTATATTTTTCATCTTAATTTCAGTTGCTTTTTCTGCCTTGTTGGTTAGGGCAGTAGAATATGCTGACTGCACAATGACAGAGGAGTAAGACCTCTCCCTGATGAGGCCACCTGTTGGCCATGGTTCGTGATCTGTAATGTTGGGGATGGGTTCCTGGTGGTTGAGCAGTTCATGACCCAGCAATTTAAGTGGTCACATTACCTGCGACCCTACACTTTAGTCCTCATGTAGATGGGCAGTTGGAAAGACCCAATCCAATCAATCAGTTGATCACGTTAAGTCAGGGCACCTATATGACTAAGTCCCAACTGAACTCTTTTAAATTACTCTTGTGGCAAACAAGTATCCAACGCTATTTTATCTGAAAGGTGCTAAAAGGCAGTGGCTGAGGGTCAATTGTGCTAATACTTGAAACCATTTAAACTGTGTGCAAACAAATGATTTCTAACTCATTTAGAAATAAAGTTACCTACCACATATTCACTCACAAATCAAATATATGTATAAACAGCATTTGGCTTTAGATAATCCACAAAGGTTGATACATGATTCAGCCAATCAGTTGTTTTTTTTATCACAACTTCTCATTCCATCATTTTATAGTCAATAGTAAACAGCTGGGATTGGAAATAAAGAATAAATTGTAGAATGACAGTTTTGGAGGTTGTGATAAAAAGCAACTGAAATTAAGGTGAAAGAAATATTAACAGAACATTGATAATAATTAGCAATACTTCATCTAAGAAATTCTGACAATTTAAGATGATTCCTATGAGGTGTGGAAGCCAAAGAAATAAGATGAAAGAAATACGAGTAAAAATAACAATTGATAATGCTTTATCTGATAATAATAATGATAATAATATCTTATACAAATACCAATCTCTGCAAAAAAAAAAAAACAGATTCAGTTTTAACAAGAAAAGAAAATGTCAACTTGAGGATTTTGTTATTTCAGTTTTTTGCTTTCTTTAAAAGCAAAAATAGCTTGACCTGATCAGACAGCTGAAGAAGTTATGGTACATGATGGTGACAAGGATACGAGTCATAGTTGGATCTTTTAGGACAGTCCCAAAGAATTTAGAAAAGCGATCAAAGGAAGAAATGAGATCATTTAGGCCACAGTACTGCTAAGATTTGCTTGAATACTTCTGAGTCCTGGAGAGCCGAGGAGATTTGCAGTCACTACTATTTATCATTGTGAAAAACTCAAAGAGTAATAATAATTATAAACATGAAGGTGATGGTGATAGAAATTTTAGTTGTTGCTCTTGGAATGGTTTCCAAGAGCCTGGAAAAAAGACAGGGGTGATTGGAGATCAAGGCCATCCTGACCACAATACTGTTAAGATCAGCTAGAAGACTTAGAAAAGTCCTAGAGAGTTGGTTGGTTGGTTGATTGTTAGGGGTTTTATTGCATATCAACCTTTGTAGGTTATTTAATGCCAAACCCATTTTTATACAATAAACCTGTTCTATTTCAAACAATTCAGTTTAGCATGAGTACACAGTTTAATTGTCAAAAACATTTCTATTTCAAGCTATTCAGTTTATTCAAACACTTCTAATTCAGCTAAGTATAAGTATAGATTTTGTTTACGCAAAGTTACATGAAAAGTCAAAAGAGTTCTATATTAAACAATTTAGTTTAGTGTAAATAGACTTTCAATGTCAAAAACAGTTCCATTTCAAACAATTCAGTTTAGCGTAAGTACACAGTTTAATTGTGAAAAACATTTCTATTTCAAGCTATTCAGTTTAGTCAAACAGTTTTAATTCAAACATTTCAGTTTAGCATAAGTATGCAGTTTAGTTCTATTCAACCCATAGATAGGGCCCTATCAGGTCCTACCACTCCTGGCCTGAGTGGACCTAGGAGCAATGGCAAGGAAGTGGTGCTCCGCATTCCCCAAAGCTCCAGCATCACTGGAACCTCACCATCAGATTGTTTAGTGTCTTATCCAGGACACTCGTTGTGAGGCGGTCTTACCCCTCCGCAAAGGTGCAGTCGGTATATTTTACAGTCCCAGCTGAGTGGGCGAGAGTCCTAGAAACCTGAGAAGACTTGCTGTCACTCAGACTTGCATTGAAATTGGCATAAAAACATTCACAAAAGTAAAATGATAATAATCAAAATTGATATGCATGCAAAATACAAGAAGCTTGAAATAGAAATTGTAAGAATGTTCTATTTAAACATAAGCAGTTGTCCAACAGTAATAGGAGCACTTGGAATGGTTAAGAAGAATACTGATACACTCATTAAGAAAATGCCAGGAAATCCCCCGCTATTTGAAATATAAACGATCATGTTTATGAGCTCTGCTTACACATTTGTGAGAACTCTCTTCATCTAATAAACACCTTCCTTTACCTCAGACAACAGAAAATTTTCTTGGTTTACATTTGAAGTCCTGATGAGCTGAGAAGACTTGGTGTCTTTTGGTTGGATTTAATGGCATATCAACCTCTATTGGTTATTTGATTCCAGTGCCTTTTTATACATATATATATATATGATTTGTAAATGTAAATGTTTAGGTTGGTGATGGTTGGGTTTTATGGCAAAATGACCTCTTAAGGGTCATTGAGTGTTAAATTCTGATATGTATGTGTGTGTATATATATATATATATATATATATATATATATATATATATATATATATATATATGTCTTAGCTTTTTGTTTGTATAAACTTGATGGTCGAAGTTGTTGGTAACATAGTCTATATCTTTAATAGCAGGCCAATTGTTTTTGAAAAGTTGATTATGTTTTTGAGAGCAATTTTTTTTAATCGTTCCTTCATGTTGTTTGCCTTATAAAACTTTTTCCTGGTGTGGTTGAGTTTTGTGCATTCTATCAAAATGTGCTTGATTGAGTATTGGTTTCCGCATGGACATTTTGGGGAACATTCTTCTTTAAGAATGAAGGAGTGAGTCATTGGTGTGAAAAACTTGCAAGTAGAAAAATCCTATCTAATAATGTCTAATATTCCTTGTGAATATGAATAGATATTTAGGAAATCTGTAGTTAATTTCAGTCGATACAAAAAATTCAATATCTCATTTTTGGAGGCTTCAATCTCAAAAGCTGCACCTCACCGTGAAGTAAAATAAATGTTAATTGAAGATTAAATTAATTACAATATTTATTTATTCAAATCCTTACTTAATAATTTGAGATATTGTTGTGGGAGCCTTACCCATCTCACCATCATTAGTACGGAGAGATTTCACTGCCAGACGGGCAGATCACTATCGGTGTTATCCAAACAGTACAAGACTTCTTACCTTTTCTATGTAATTCTGTCTTTCTTGTGTAATATAATCTGTTATCTAATATCCGTGTTTGTGTTTTCAATAGTGACCCTTTCTGGGGCCACAACAGATATAAACTAATAAAAAATGAATAAATAAATCTATCAATGAAAAAAAGTCAATAAGCTATACTTTCACTTTTTATATGAAAGTTTGTTTTCTCAATTTGGTGAAAGCTGTATTTTACTTTGCTTATTAATTTACTTATCAAATTTATCTAGTTGATAAACAAAAATTACTGTCAATAAACAAATGTTGCACTGTTTCAGTTATTATCTATTTTTAATTTTTTTTTTTTACATTTGATAAAATTTGAATTGTTGTAAAAAAGAAAGAAAAAAGATCAAAGTTGGTCTTCTGAGACTGATTTCAAATTATACCTGCGCTGGATATTGACAATTTGGTTAATGTCTTCCATTAGTCAGCAAGCTAACTAATTTTTTAGCAATAATGTCAGACTTGTTTCATGTAACTTTAAACCAAGAGACAAAATCCGATTTGTTCACAGATGGTGTTTGTGTCATTACTCTTTTGCAAAGATCTACACATGAATCACAATAATCTCTCTCAGAAGATCTCAAGGCTGAACTTAAGAATCATGGACTCTTACAGGTTTTGTTGGCAGGTTCCATGTACTGATTGGCTGATTTTTTTGGCCCATCAGTGTTCTGTCAAGAGAAAATCCAAATCTAAAACAATCATTCCTTTCCTTCCAAATGACATACTGTCATTTAGAAAAGAAAGCTTGGAGTGTTGTGAAGAGCTATCATCCAAGATTTTTTATTCTTTGATTATACTCCCTCTTTTTCAAATAAGTTTAACATAATTATAATTTATAAAGAAATCAATTGAAATAAAAATCAGTATAATCTTTTAAAAGTTCTTCATTAGTGTTATTAGTCTTTCTGATTTAATATGACATTTTATTATATTAAAACATAAATATTTGTGCCTGACGGAGGACACATATTTTTGCTAGTAATAATGTTTCCACAGATTTATTTGACTTAAACTTGAAATCCTAAGAGGTACTACCACTTCAAGGTGACTTCACCTCTCCAGAACTGGAGCCTCACCATCAGATGCAGTGTAGTGTCATACCCAGGACACCCCTTTTTGGTGGGGATGGTCTTACCCCTCTGTAAACTATACAATCAGCATATTGTAAGCCCCACTGACAGGGCTTTCGGAAATAAAGGATAAATCAACAGTACTCAAACCTCATATTTATATACTGAAAATCATCACTTGTGCAATTTCGCTTGTATAACTCAAGCCCATATAGTTAGTCATGGCTGGTTTGGATAAAAATTGTACAAGCCTGGAGACAGATTTATAAGTGGGGGGAAAGGCAAGAGAAATTTTAAAGATTCCACCTACTGTGTTCTCATCACAATTGGGGGGATGCCATTTGACATTTTAGCAAAACTGGCTCTGGGTGTTGTTCTTGTAATATGGACTAATGCAAGATTTTTTGTTTCACTCCTCACTTTCAACTCTGCTCAGCTATAGTGGACGTGGAGGAACCTCTATCCACTCAGCCCACTTTTTACTTCCTGCTTTTGGCTTAAGTCTGATCCCATCTGAGCTGCTATCTTCCAACTGCCCTCTCTCAGACTGATCTGGCCATGTCTCAACTGCTAACTGCTGTATATGCAGCATTCATCCCTACCTTCTTGTGAACACAGCCCCCCCCCCGATTTAACGTACTTAAACTGGTCAAACTTTAATCTACTGAACTCTGACTGTACTTAGCACCAAAAATTTATTTTTTGACAAACATTAAAAACCAACTCTTTTCATTCAGAAATTATTTTCTCTCTTTTTTTTTCTGATTTTATTGCCTGAGTAACATTTGACCTTTTGGTCTTAAGACACACATACCTGTTTTTATATATGTTATGTCTATTAACACACACATTCTCATACTAATATGTTCACCCTACATCCATATGCATACACCCCTGCCTACCCCTACGTAGATATGTATATCTATAAAACAAGCCTATAATTATACAAACCCATACAGATATACATTCTCCACAAACATATACACACACCTGTTCAGATAGACCTAATCCTACAGACATACTTATACTAAGCCTATATACACATATACACATACAGATTTACTCACTTGACATACCTGTACAAACACCTGCACAGGTAAGCCTACCCCTTCATAGATATATACTGTGTATCACAAAAGTGAGTACACCCCTCATATTTCTGCAGATATTTAAGTATATCTCTTCATGGGACAATACTGACAAAATGACACTTTGACACATAGAAAAGTAGTCTGTGTGCAGCTTATATAACAGAGTTAATTTATTTTCCCCTGAAAATAACACAAGGTCAATTTTTAAGCGGAGTTTAACAGGTTTGAATTCAGAGTTTTCCTTCTCCTAGACTAGTTGCCTAACCAAGGCTAAAGAACCTAGTCTGCCCTACTATTTACCCATAGCTGGAGGGAGAATATTTGGATTCAAACCTTTCCCAAGGGTATTAGTGCTATGTGAAATGCAATCAGTCAGGTCCAGGGTTTGAACTCGTGTCGCCGTGTCCATATCCTGCAACGATAACCATTACACCAGTATTATTACGAACTATGTTATAATGGGTTCACAGGTTATTTAGTGCATTTAAAATTTAAATAAACAAATCAGCACAAAGAAAAAGATTTCTTGGTGAAACAGAATTACTGAGTTCAATTTGTAGAGAATTGATAACAAGGTTCTTAAGACATGAAGTTACCTCCCCTGATACTTTCAAGAAGAGAGAGCGTTATTCGATGCAGAGTGTTATAGTCTGAGTTCTTTGTTTTTAACAAAGGTAATCCAAGTGGAAGGAGAGATTTATTGAGAGGTCAACACTATAGCGTTTCAGTTCTACTGAATCATCATCAGGACCATGACAGGTGATATTAGCGATTTTAAGTCAACGATGGATGTTTAAAAATCAAAATACAAAAACCTTGGGGAAAATTTGTATAATAAGAAAAAGTTGACCATTTAATTGGTGAATCAGCATTTGTTGTTTTAATTTACGTCATTTGACTTTTTAGGAATATTGTATAGAATTTATGTTACGTTTGTTTATTGAGAAAGATTTCAAGTCAGAAGGGAGAAAAAGAACGAAAAAGAAAAAGAAAAATAGAAAGCATAAAAATTTTGATATATGTGGAGTTCAATCTTTAGTAGAGACAAAAGATGCGAGGCCTAGTGGGTTTGTCATTGTCTTTGAGTGCCGTAACTCATGTTAATGGTAAAATGGGCAAGAAGTAACACAAGAGAGATGAGATCTATATGAGATAAATGATGGAAAATCTTTATTGTCGGTTGATATACAAAGATTACCTATTATTGTATAATATAATGTTCCAACAAAGTAAAGTTCTGCTTGACTAATTCTACTTGGTAGCTTAACTTGGCATGAGAGTCACTCATTCCAAAAGAAAAGAATTTATTTAAGTGAACCCACTCTCAACTTTACACTCAGCAGAAGCAGCAACAAACACTAGTGTAACAATCAGTCTAATTTACTATTTTCAATCCTGTGAACATTATCTTTCACTAAGACATCTACCTCCATCAATAAATTGTCATAACACACGACCTGCCACTGTGTCCAAATCAATTCAAAACATAAGAATACACTTATTAACCTTATTTGGACATCAGTAAAAACTTCTGTTATTTGTTAATTAAACTTTTTTTAAATTATTATTTCAATTAATGCTTTGTTCATTATTTTTATAATTATCTCATTTTATATCTGGATCGAATTTTGAATTATGTCTGACATAAAGTCATCCATCCCACTTTTCACTGCATCAGTAAACACTAGAATAACACTGAGCTCTGTTTTTGTGAGGACTTAAAAGCTAATAAAGATCATCAAGATGTTAATGTTTATGGCTGTTGGTGATGAATTCTTGGAATAAACTTAATGATAGGATTTGCATTCATGTCTTGATTTTTTGGTCATAGAAAAAGAAAGCAACAACAACAACCAAATAGAAAAAGATAATTTTGGTCACTCGCTAGAAAATTTTCTACAAGATTGGATAGTTGCCCATAGTTTGTTTATTATTGTTTTCACTCTCTGCAAGCTTTTCACACAAGTGCTGTGGTCTGGATGTTGTCAATTCTTTCTCTCATCTTCAATCCCCCTATTCTCTTTTCCAGGTCTTTGAAGACTGTTCCAAGTACACCAACTACAATTGATATCATAGTCACCTCCCGTATTCCACAGCTTATTCAGCTCTCTGGCAAGATCCTGGTATTTATCTATTTTTTTGCTCTCTTTTATTTTCACTCTACTAGAATGATAAAATCCTCTAGATGACAAATTCTCTCTTCTTCTTAATTCATACTTAGTCAGGTTGTCACTCAATGTAAATTTTTTATACCAGTTTTATGTGGTGTATTTTTTTTATTGAAGAGTAAGTGACAACAAGTCTCCTCAGCTCTCCAACATTCTTCTGAGTATTCTAGCTCTTTTTAACATTATTGTTATCATTTTTTAAATTGTTATCAGTTGGAGCTATTTTTATGATTATATGTAAATTATTAGCAGGGTTATCTGGTGTTGCCCATGTATTATAACAAATTAATACCAGTAATGTGCAATTCTTATTTTTTTTAAATCAGAAAATAATCAGATGGACAAAAGTGATTACAATTAAATCTATAACATTTTTTAAAAAAATAACTTCCTATGTTTAAATAGAATGTACTTCAATGTTCAAAAATAAAATAATGGCATATCTCTAATGTACCAATGTTGTTTTTATTTTATTTTAATTCAATTTTTCATTTTATAAAAGTATTTCATGCTTAAAATTTTTCAAATGGATATAAAGTCTATGCTTAACAAACCTTTTCAGTTGATATTTATTAAACTTTGTTACTCTTAAATTACCTTTAAAAAAAAATGAACAAAATGGCTTTTCAAATATTCATTTATCTATTAAAAACAAAAAGAATCTTTAAGAAAGAAAAAAACTCTGCATTTTTCTATATTTTTTTGTTTCTTATTAATTAAAAAACAAATTTCATCCTGATGTACCAATTTTTATCTATCTTAATTCTATAATTTTTCATTCTTATAAAAGTATTTTATGCTTAAAATTGTTCAAATGCATAAAAAGTTGAATTTTTTTCAACTAAACAAGAAAAAGCAAATTTTATTTCACAAAAAAATGTTTGTTTATTGCTCATATATTAAAAATAAACAACAATGAGTAAATTTAGGAATAATATTTGCAAATTTTTTTTTTAGAAATTATTGCTATTTAAAAAAAGATCATTTAACATTTTTGTCTGATTCAGTTTTTTGCCACATTATTTAAAAAAATTATAAAGATAAAAAATGATATTTTTGATGGGTTTTTTACCCTAAAGTTTATTCATATCGTAAGTCGCAAAAAGAATTTTTATATGAAAATAAAAGAAATATTCAAATTATTACTCAGAAATGTAATTCTCTCCCCGGATGGAGACACAGACTACTTCGATATTGTAGCAGATGTGCTGCAAGGAGACACATTAGCCACATACCTCTTTATCATCTGTCTAGACTACGTGCTTAGAATGTCTATTGATGAAATGAAAGATAACAGTTTCAAGTTGGCAAAGGAAAGCCGGACAAACAATTATGGATGCAGATTACACCAATGACATGGCACTTGAGGCAAATACACCCACCCAAGCCGAAACCCTGCTACATAGACTGGAACAAGCAGCTGGTGACATAGACCTCTGTGTCGATGCAGACAAAACTGAATACATGTGCTTTAATCAAAGAGGCAACATCTCCACACTAAACGGTACTTCTTTGAAACTAGTGGACAAATTCACCCCCCTAGAAAGCAGTGTCTCATCAACCAAGAAAGACATCAAGACAAAACTAGCAAAGGCATGGACAGCTATTGATAGGCTATTGGTTGTATGGAAGTAAAAGCTTGACGGCAATTACTCAAGAATGCTGCGAGCAATATTGAACAAGTCCTTGAAGCAGCACCCCACAAAGTAGCAGCTGTATGGCTACCCACCACCCATCACGAAAACTATCCAAACTAGACAATTGGGACACTGCTGGAGAAGTGCAGTCGAACTCATAAGCGACATACTCCTGTGGACCCCTTCACGTGGATGAGCAACGGCAAGACAACCAGCTAGAACCTACATAAAACAGTTCTGTGCTGGTACAAGATGAAGACCAACCAGAGCAATGGTCAGAGAGATCTGTACTGGTGGTGCAACATGATGATGATGATGACGAAAAAGATTCACATAAGATTAAATTTCATTGAAGAATTTTTTATTTCAATAATTTAATTGATTACAAATGCAACCTTCCTAATTTCTTGCTTTTGGCTTCTGACGTAAAAATCTGATGATGTTGGGTTGGGGAAAGCAGAAGTAAATGGCCAACATAGAAAAAAAAAGTAACTCAAAATGATTTGTCTGGCAGTCTAATTTTATTAGGTCGTCTATGGTTTCACTATAAATTTATATGATAAGAATACGATAATATTGAAATGTGGTCTTTTGTACTAAATTGAAGCTTCTATGTCCAATGGTTTGGGTGTCCATAGGTTTCAGACACACAGACTGAATATTACTACTATTACTAAATAATAATAATAATAATAATAATGAAGCAAATTAGTACAGAAAGAGTATAAGACTAGACATGACAGGGTGGGCAAGGTGATCCACTGGGAACTGTGCAAGAAGTTGAAATTTGACCATACAAACAAATGGTATATACACAACCCAGCATCTATCCTATAAAATAAGACACACAAACTCCTCTGGGATTTTGACATTCAAACAGATCACCTAATCATGACCTGATCTTATAATAATCAACAAAAAAAAGAGAGAACTTGCTGAGTTGTAGACTTTGCTATCCTGGCTGACCACAGTGTAAAACTGAAAGAAAAGGAAAAGAATGATAAGTACCTTGACCTTGCTAGTGAATTGAAAAAAAACTGTGGAACATGAAAGTGACTGTTATACCAATTGAAATTGGTGCTCTTGGTACAGTTACCAAAGGATTGATATAAAGACTGGAGGACTTGGAAATTAGAGGACGAGTGGAGATCATCCAAACTACTGCATTACTGAGATTGGCCATAATACTGAGAAGAGTCCTGGAGACTTGAGGGCACTCAGAGTCCAGTGAAAAACCATCAACTGATGCTGATGTGAAGAACTTTCAAGGAGTAAATAATAATAATAATGATGGATCAAAATATGCAAAAAAGATTATTTGATTCAGAGTTTTAAAAATTCTGGAAGTTAAACAAATGAAAATGAAACGAAGGAAGTGGAATTTGTTCATTCGTTGTTGCAGGATGAAATCAGTAATCCTTAATAATTAGACCCAAAAACTGAAAAGAATTTGTTGCCACCAGTGATGGAATAAATATTTGAGAGATTTTGTTGTCGCGTTGACACAGACACACATCAACCGCTTTGGTGTTGGTTACTAATATTTATAAAATAGACACAAAAATCAAGGGAAAAAATTTCTTCTTCAATGCAGCCAAATATGATCACCCAAGTTGAAAATTCTCTTGTTCCTCTGTTTATGATTATATGCAAAAATATCATAAAATTCCCTAAAGAGAATCAAAAATGGAGTAATGAATGAATTTCACTGACAGTTTCTCTCTTACAAGGATTGATATTGATTTTTTTTTCAGATAGTTTTGTTAAAATATATATAAAAAACAAAACATCTCTGAATTTTTTTAAATATATATATATATATATAAGATTGTGCTGAAAATTATGTGATATGTGGAAAGCTTGTTATACTGTTATTATATGATAACATATATACTAGAATGAGTAAAAAATTTTGCAATATTTTCTTATGTGCGAGTTTCTGCTGCTTATATTACTCAACTGAAGCACTTCAAACTATAGAAGATACCTTCTGTGGTTAGTAGTATTGTGGTAGTTGGTGTGCTAACACGTTGGACTTGCCCAGTCAGCTGGGGCTTTAGAATACACTGACTGCTTCTCTACAGAGGGGTAACCACCCTCATCAATGAGTGACACTAAACAATCTGATGGTGAGGTTTCAGTAATGCTTTAGGGAATGTGGAGTACCCCTTCATTGCCTTCGCTCCCAGGTCTTCTCTTGCCTGGAGTGGTAGCACCTGATAGGATCCTATCCATGGGTCAAATAGAACTAAACTGTGTACTTATGCTGAACTGAATTGCTTGAAATAGAACTGTTTTTGATATTTCACTGTTTGTAAACAAAAACCATACTTATACTAAACTGAATTGTTTGAAATTTAATTTGGTGTTAAATGACCTGAAAAGGGTTGATACATCATAAAACCAACCAACCAACCAACACATTATGCATAGTCTTGCTCTGTGTATTATTTGAAAGCTGCACAGATGAATATGCAACATTTGGGAACTTATGGTTCATAAGTTTAAACTGGATCATAATATTTGCTCTGTGAAAGGTAAGGCTGCAGTTGATCTCAGTATAGTAAGCAGATAGTTGAAGAAATTTTGTTTGGGTCGTAAGAACCTCTGGCAAACTCAGCATCTCACAATGTTGTGTGTCCCTTTCACAACCTCAGCAAATGCATCCAGAACTGCCAAATTATACCTCACTTTACCAAAATATTGCAAACCTTTTAAATCATCCTTGTACATATCAGATATATAATTATTATTGCATATTTTATATATATGATCTAAGTCTTTATCCCCAACTGCATAATGAGTTGTCAGAAACTTCAGTTACTGTTTAAGAATTTGCTGCTAGACACATAGCATATAAAACATCAGGTATAGAAATGTATTTTTTCATTACTTTTTACATGAAAAATAATATTTTCACTCTTATACTAAATATTTGTAATATCAAAGTATCATCAACAAACTCCCACGAATAATGCAAATCAAATAAAAGTCAGTCATTGAAAATGGCATATTCTAATCTCTTACTTTCTACACCTCATTAATCTTCACTACATTTTTATACATAATTGATAGTTTATTTTCATATTCAGTGTTTCGTATATACACACATGAGAAAAAAAGAAAAAACATTTCTAAATGTTTGGGGCAAAAAAAGACCGAAATATATACTTCCTTCTGTTTCTTCACACTTCTCTTCATTATCTTGAGGATTTAATCATCTTAGCTTTATTATTTTAACAAGTCTCTTCCAGCCCAGATCTTTCTCTATCTCTCAATCCTTGGCTGTCTGGTTCAAGGCCAGCGCCCAGAGCAGTGTGGCATCTAGCAACTCTTCAACCAGCTCCTTAAAACACTGTTTGCAACCCATTAAACTTACATGGCCTGACAAAGAAATTTTCTTTTTCTGTTCAACAAGTATCTAGTTTTCAAAACAGTGTGCCAGGAACTTTTGCACACATCTTATATGTTTTTTTTAGGCATCCAACATTTTTTAAGTGCAAATATCAAAATAAAACGCAGACACCAAAATTTAAAAAACAAAGTAAATATTTGTCTCCAATTTTTTTTTATATCAATGTACAATGAATTGAAACTTAACTGTGAATTGACCAATCAGAAAAATATAATTGTACTAGCTAACAACACATTAAACCAATAAAATACCACAATTTGACCCCCAACTTTTTTGCCTGATGTAAAAATGCTTTAAAAACTTGATCCCTTGACAGAGTTTCAGAGTAAAGCATGAGTTCTTTTCAGTTAGTCTTGAACTGAAAGTTTCTATTCAAGATTGTATTGATTTACTGTCATAGATTACAGCCTGGATGTCTTTTCTTGCTCAAATTGTAATAAAGTAAGCAATAGCTATGTATTTGGACTGTGCAACCAGATCAATGGACTTACCATTTGGAGACTTGAGGTTTTCCTTTACTTAACAAAAGTCACTATTAATGTGTGATATGATAAGGAATGAAAAACCATACGTCCAAGTTTTGTTCTCATTCATTGGATTCAATTTAAAACTATAAATAGTAAAAATAGGCATTCAAAAATCTCATCTGCAAATTACAAGAAAGAATGGAAAGATATTGTGAACTTTATTTCATATAAAAATCATGATACAAAACTTGTTTAGAAAGCCATTTAATACTGATAAGAACATAGCCTATTTATGGCAATGGTGCCTTAGTCCCCTTCAAAGTACTTCCCCTTCAAATTTCATTCTCTCATGACAGTATCCTGTTCCTCTTCTCAAAAATTTGCAAACTCCTCTTTCATGATTACTAGCAACTGTCTCATTATATTTTCTTTAATCTTTACTTTACTGTTTCAACTTGGGGGAAAAGTTAAAATTTTAGCTGCCAATTTTGAACTGAAAAGGGAATATTAAACCTGAGAATTGTGATTCTTGACCGAGAATCTCTGAATAAGACATGAAGAAATTACTCAATCAGTCAAATATAACTATCACACAGTTCATTAACTCACTCAATAGTAACTCACTACTACCTGAATAACCCCACAGTAGAGTGTCTGTTCATTCAAGTGTGGTAAGGTTCCTTCTGATTAGTTGCCAAGTTACATGAGAGCCACACCAATTGGTTTCAAGAAATTGGAAGTGGCTGTATACAATCTGGAAAGTTTTGTCTTTAAGATTAAAAAGGAAATATCAACATTGACAATAACTGATTTAGTCATCTCTATATAAAAAGTGACAGTGTAAAGAGTTCTACATAAATTTGAATGATTGAAACAACTTTTTTCCTGCATTAAACAAATTTCTGATTGATTGATTGATTTTAATAGCATGTCAACCTGTCTAGGTTAATTTTACACTTAGAGGTTAGGGAATTGTGTTCATTTTATTTTTTTTTTTAACATTTTTATGTTGTTGTTTCTTAAAAGTTTTTTTTTAAGGACACTTTTTCTAAATATCTTGGAAGCTAGATGAGCTTCACTCTTCTCTGAAACATTCAGATGATTTCTGAGAATAATGACATCAATGCTTCTAGCTCATATTTGTTCCAAGTATGACAACTACAATTAGTATCACTGTAAACCTCATGTTCCATAGCTTTTTTAGTTCTCTGGCTAGGTCCAAATACTTGAAACCATATAATTATATAAAAATTATAAGTAATTGATAGGAATATTTGAAACCATATAAAAAAGTAAAGTTGGCGACCTGAAGGCTCCCTTTTCAATAGCTATTACACCAAGGTGAAGGGGAGGGTGCTACTCCATTCCCTGGATTGCTCCACTTTACCCTTGATCTGTACCCCTTCTAATGCTGAGTGCTAAGCAAGTCAACATCAAGTATCATATTTTGAATCTTTGGTATGACTTGACCTGGGATTGAACCCCAGTCTCCCAGACCATTGGCAAACACTCTACTCATTAGGCCAATGGCTCTGTGTGCAAATAATATTATTATCAAATAGAAATAGTTACTTAAAACCATATAATTGTGTATAAATTATTAGTATTTGATAAGAATACTTAAAGCCATATAATTGCTTGCAAATTATTAGCAACTTTTACTCTGCAAATATACCTGACTGCATTCTTTGAAGAGAGGTAAATGTCAATGCAGAAGTTTCCAGAAAAAAGATAATGTCAGCTTGCCTTAGGGACTCCAGTTCCTGGTTTTTATTTCAGAGTTCTTCTTCTTTTAGATGAGTTAAACCCCCAAGTCAAGAAAGCTAAGGGATCTCAATATTCAACAGTGTTAGGATGTAATACAAGGCCGGTTTAATGTTGGCTCCCCTACAGCAAACAAGCCTCTTATGAGTTGAATGCAAAAATTGCTACATTCTGTTAGCATTCCATTTCAGTGGCACTGCAAATGTTAGGCATTCTACCCTGCTCTTACTCTTTTTTAAGCAAGAGGGCAGGTACTGCCCCTTAGAACATGAGCCATAAATTTTCAAAGACCATTTTTCATGGATGCCAAGTGAGTGATCTCTTTCAAAAATCTAATGAGAGCCGAGTTATCTCCAAATATAATCTGTTATTTTCCAAGAAATTCCAAAATCGTCTATTTCATTAATTTACCCATTTTACATTTTGCCAGGTAAAAATAATTTTTTTAGTGATTCTCTTATTTTAAATAAAATAAATTGAAACATCTCATTTGGTTATATTTTTAGATTAGCTGAAAGAAATTCATACATTCTGAAAAATAAATTTTTGAAGAAAAAAAAATGTTACAAATTTAGAAAAAAATACTGTGACATGAAGACTGGAAAAAGCTGATATTAATTCCATCTTAGCTTTCATATTAGAAAAGTCAACCCACTCAGTTGTAAATAAAAATAACCTTGATAAGAATCTTAATTCCTTTTAAGAAGATTTTGGTGTTTCTTTGTGATGTGAGCCCATCTGAAGAGACCCTTCCAACTCCTGAAAGCACTTGTTCACCATCTGTATTATGTGTCTGTACTGAGTAACCCAAGAAAAAAAAAATCACCAAAGTGTGTCTCAATGTAAACATTGTAGCTGTTGAATTAAGAATTCATAAATGTAGAAAGTGTTATACAAACAGGCACTTCTTGAAAATGTTCTGAGGATAGGCTGAGTATTTTGATGGCTAGAACTCAAAACCCAACAGATGGTAACTGATCTGTAGTAATAGAAATTGTTCCTGCAGATGACGTTATTCTTTGATCACTCTCTCTCTCTCTCTCTCATATTTACTAACAGTGTGGGGAGTCTAAGAACCACTTTTCATTAGAAATTTAGACTATACTATTTTCTTTATGTTCACAGCTTAACTGTTTTAATGTGCAATCTTATAATCTATAACAAGCTGAAATCATTCAAGACAGAGCATGAGATTGATGAAAGAAAGGTCTAAAGTTTTATTCTTGGCTTCTAGTTTCTAAGATTGTTTACTGTAAAACAAAATATGATTTTTATTTTTTAGAAGAAGAAAGAAGAAGGTTTTTATTCACATTAAGTGAAATCCAAATCTTAAACTCTTTAACACATATGTGATCTTACCTTAGAAAATACTCTTCTGCCTAAATCAAGGGAATAGCCTGGAGGAGCCCATCCCTCACCAGGTCTATGACTTGTTCACTTAAATTGCCATACCAAGGTCAAAGAGCCCAGTCTGCCCTACTATTTATTCATTGCTGGATATTACAATATAACACCAAAGCAATGAACTCAGTATTCCATATAGTGTTAGTAAATTACATATTTAATATATTAGACAACCTACTAAATGATTAGACTTCATGAAGAAAAAATTGTTTTAATAATATAGTTTGTTTTATTCATTCATAAAGAGTGCTAACTAAAAGAAATGGAGGTGCCCGTGGTGTAATGGTTATCGTTGTTGGAAATGGACATGGTGACATGAGTTCAAATCCTGGACGAGACTGATTGCATTTTACATAGCACTAATACCCTTGGGAAAGGTATGAATCCAATTATTCTCCCTCCAGCTATGGGTAAATAGTAGGACAGACTGGATTCTTCAGCCTTGGTTAGGCAACTAGTCTAGGAGAAGGAAAACCCTGAATTCAAACCTGTTAAACTCCGCTTAAAAATTGACCTTGTGTCATATCAGGTCCAAGCGGAGGGGTTGGTAAATAGGATAAAGAGTGCTCACTATCAGTGATAGAGCATATATATCTAAGTTTGGATAACATAAACATAAAGTCAATGTTGCTTGGTAACTGTCAGTTTCTCATCTATGTGATCATTGAAAAACTGACTGTCACCAAGTGCCATTGACTCTCTGTCTACCCTTAGATCTACACCTGCTCTATCACTGATATCGAGCACTCTTTATCTATAAATATAATGAACATAGATATGTATTAATAAAAATTCAAAATTTTTAACGAATAAATGAAAATTGAAATGAAACTATGCCAAAACTATCCAATTAATCTATTGACAATTTAATGAATTATTTTTTTGCTTCTATCGGAAGGAGTCCATAGAAATATTGTTTATATTAATTATTTTTCACATTTCATTTCACTTTTTTGTACATATACAAATGAAATAAGATTTTTTTTTCATTTGGTTTTAGGAAAATGAAAATCTATATCAAATCTATTTCAAGTGAAATAACTTTGAATTTCATTATGAGTTCTAATATGTTTACATGAATAAATAGTTGCTTGATGATTTTCTTTATATTAAACATCATGGTCCTGATGATGGTTCAGTAGAACCGAAACGCAATAGTGTCGACTTTACTTCCCATTAAATCTCGACTTCCACTTGGATTGCCTTGTTATCAATTTTTCTCTTCATTAAATATTAAAGTAAAACTTTTACTATACTTGTTGATTTAAAATTGTCCTTTTCAAAATATGATATTATTCAAGAATAACACAGATTAATTCAGAACAGTTCATGCCTTCATGCAAATCTTTATAGATGTATTTTAATTATCGTTTGTCAAAGTTGACTAAGGCAACAACAGCTTTTTGCTACTCGACTCTCTGGGTAGGAAAAGTAATTGCTCATATACTTCCTCACCTATTCTATTCTTTATTAACCAGTAATAAACATTTTATCTTGATATCTGTGACATCATTCTGGAAGAAGTGGATTCATGCCTTTTTGAAGACCATTTGAGTGAAATGAATATTAGCAGTACAAGCAGAAATTCAAACTCAGTTCACCAAATTCATATTTTATGCTCCGGCCTCCATGTCAATGCACACAAAACTGAATATAGGTGCTATAATCAAACAGGTGACATTTCCACATTAGACGGAACCTCTCTGAAACTGGTAGACAAATTCACCTACCTAGGAAGTAGCATCTCATCAACCAAAAAAAGACATCGACACACAGCTAACGATGGCATGGACAGCTATCGATAGGCTTTCAATCATATGAAAATCAGACCTGACCGATAAAATGAAACGCAGTTTCTTCCAGGCAGCGTTCGTATTGATACTGCTATATGGATGCACTACTTGGACGCTAACTAAACGGCTGGAGAAGAAGCTGGACGGCAATTACACAAGAATGTTGCGAGCAATATTGAACAAGTCCTGGCAGCAACACCCCACAAGGCACCAACTATATGGTCACCTGCCTCCTATCACGAAAACTATCCTAGTTAGACGAACCAGATATGCAGGACACTGTTGGAGAAGCAAGGACGAGCTCATAAGTGATGTACTCCTGTGGACCCCCGCATATGGCCAAGCAAAAGCAGGACGACCAGCTCGAACATACATACAGCAGCTATGTGAGGATACGGGATGTAGCCCTGAAGACCTGCCAGAGGTGATGAATGATAGGGAGAAGTGGAGAGAGAGGGTCAGGGATATCCGTGCTAGTGGCACGACATAATGATGAAAAATGATGATTTTCCCAAATATAGAATCGCTTACGATAAGTACATTCATGCTAAAAATATTTTTATGAAAAGATAATTTTTTTTCAAACGAAGCATATCAGGATTTTATTGTTTCTAATGGAATACTATACAATCAAAAGAGATGTTATTAGGTATTATTTATGACCAAACTTAACAACATTGAAACTCTGTTACCAAGAATATGAACATGTAGCAGTCCAAAAATAAATACATCCCTTACATATCTCTATGCAATTTTATTTTGTTGATAGAGATGTCTTAATTTTTTTATTGCAAAATTTCAGTGTTCTAATAATGAAAGTAAAGTTGGTGTCCGTAGTTGAGGGTGACCCGAAGGCTCCCTTTTCAATAGCTACTATACCAAGGTATAGGGGAGGGTGCTACTCCTTTCCCTGGATTGCTCCACTTTATCCTTGATACGTACCTTATAATACCGAGTGTTAAGCAAGATAATTAATCACTAATAATATCCATTTCAGTTGTATATGCCAGGCAAAGGCATGAATTGCTATTGATAGGTTATCAATCATGTGAAAGTCTGATCTATCCAATAAAATAACAACATATTTTTTCCAAGTTTTTACTGTATCAATACTACTGTATGGATGCACCACATACATGCTTAGAAAACACATGGAGAAAAAGCTAAATGGGAATTACACAAGAATGCTATGTGCTGTTTTGCCCAAATCCTAGAAGTAACACCCAACAAAACAGCAGTTGTACAGCCACTTAGCTCCCATCTCAAAAACCACCCAAGTAAGATGAACAAGACATGTTGGGCATTGCTAGAGAAGCAATGATGATCTCATAAGCAATGTTTTGTAATGGACCCCTTCACAAGGATATGTCAATGTTGGCTGTCCAGCAAGAACTTATTTACATTGGCTCTGTGCAAAAGCAGGATGTAGTTTGGAGGACCTGCCAGGAGCACTGGATGATAGGGATGGATAGAGAAAGAGAATTAAGGAAATCTGTGCTGTCTGCACAACTTGATGATGATGAAAAATTATAAAATCTTGGTATCTTTGGTTTGGAAGTAAATTAACTTATTATAAAAAATACTAGTAGGTATGCATTTATTTTTAAAAATTGTGTGTGTGTGTGTGTATATATATATATATACAAACTTTTTCTGATGATTGCATAAGTGAGAAACTGACTGTCAGCATGTACTGATGACTCTTTGTCAACACTTTCCTAATATATATTTTCTCCACACACCACCGGTATTGTCCAAAGGAAGACCAAATACTGATACAATTTAACAACAGGATTATTGTTTGAATTAAGGATGAAAATGACACCAGAATCTATTAGGGATTCTTGCTCCTGGATTTGTTTTCAGAAAAATTTGCTGACAAGTTTAGAGGAATCAGTTTTCTCTATTATTTTACTCAGAATTAGGGAAAGAAATGATATATTTACACTTTTCCCTAATAGAATAGTACAAAGTTAATGCAGTTTGGCTCACTATTTTCATTTTCAGTGCCAGCAATCATGAAACCACTGCACTTTTGATATATATTTATATAAGATTTTGAATACAATCCACAGGTATAAGAAAAGAAAGACAATATGAAAATATAAATTAACATATTTCACCATAAGAATTTTTAAAGTTATCTTTATAGCAAAATATATCAATTTAATTTCCTGTACTGTCTCCCTTTTCTCAGATATATAAAGGACAGATATCAACACTGTATGGTAATTCTCAGTTTTCACACCTTCGACAATCTCCAGGCCAAATGTTGTTTGAATTTCAGAAGCAGCAACTCTTGGAAGAGGCATGAAACCACTTATTTCGGCACTTTGTCTTATCACCAAATATCAACATAGAATTTGTATCTCTGTCATAACACTAAAGATAGATTGATAGAAAAAGAATGTGTTTGTGAGCACTTGAACAAATCACTTCCCCATAAATACTTTTCCTACTCAGAGTCATAGCAAAAACTAAAGATCAAAGAAAGCATGAAACTAAGTGTTGATTTCTGTGTATATTTTGTTTAGATCTATATAGCTGTATCCTTAATATTGAGCCCTCTATACACAGCTCAGACCTCAAACACATTATCTATCTATCTATCTATCTATATATATATATATATATATATATATATATATATATATATATATATATTCACTGTAATATGAAAAAGTTTTAGATTGTCTTCCTAGTTTAATTCCACTAGATAATAACATTTCAGCAAAAAGATAATATGCAATAAAAATACATAATGTTTTTTATGCCTCCATAAGCCAACTTCTGTTATTATTACACTTTTAATCTCTTAAGAGTCTCTAAAAAGATGAATTTTGAAACAAAGTTCTTAGAAAGAAATAAAACATGGTTTAATAGTCTGAATTATTTTCTTCTGAAGATCCTAAAAAGTAGACAATATCTTTTTTAGTTCATTGCTGGAAAAGTCTTGGGAAAAAATCAATTCTAGTCAGACAATTGGTCTCTCCTTCTGAACACTGACCTTTGTTTCTGATGACCCATATAATATGGCCAATAATTTTCCCTCCAATCTATTTTAGATTTATTATGTCCAGTTTTTTCTATTCTTCCCACTGACCATTTAGTTAGATCATTTTTAGTGCCACTATTTTTTATAGTTCTGGCCAATTTTGTCTTCTGCTTTTGGTAATTTTTATTGCTCTTTTTTCATGTTCTTGTTTCTCATTTCTTGCTAACAGATGATAAAATAGTTTATCACATGCTGTGGCTTTGCATCACTAAAGAGAGCAGGGTTTTCTTTATCAATCTGCTCAAAAGATTTGAACCAAATGTTGATATTTTTGCAATATCTCTTTGGAAATCCTTTTATAAGCGTTCCTATTAATTATCAAAGTTTCCCAATAAAGTCCTGCTCTGCCAGTACGGCTTAGAATACAGATTGTATCTTCTGCTAAGGGGTAACCCCACCTAAAAAAGGCATCCTAGGTATGACATTAAACTACATCTGATGGTGAGGTTCCAGTTTTAAAGACCTTGATAGTATAGAGTCATCCTTTTATTACCATTACTCCCAGGTCCACACTGAAATAGAGTGGTAGTACCTTTTAGAGTTCTATCATTGTGTTAAATAGATCAGTTTGAAATTTATTAGTATTATATAGGTGTATTTGAAATCTTATAATTGTGTGGAAATTATTTACAAGAATATTTGATAGATAACTGTGTACAAAAAACTCTAAAGAAACTATACAAGTAATGTAAATATGATTGTACAATGAATGCAATTTGCTAACCTCTAGGCATAAAATACTCCTAGATGGGTTGGCATTCCATTAAAATAAATCAATCCCAATAAATTCAGCTTTTCAATGCATTGGCTTTATACTTTATTATAATTAATAAACATCCATTTGTAGGTTATAGGTTATTGATCTTGTTGAGGTGTTTATTTACTCAATCCTACCATTGCCCAGTTGGCTGGAGGGGACTGTAGAATACACTGCCTGCACATCTGTAGAGGGGTAAGACCCCTCCTCAATGAGTGTCCTGGATATGACACTAAACAAACTGATAGTGAGGTTCCAGTGATGCTGGAGCTTTGGGGAATGCGGAGTACCCCTCTATTGCCATTACTCCTAGGTCCACTCTGGCCTGGAATGGTAGCACCTGATAGGGCCCTATCTATAGGTTAAATAGAACTAAACTGCATACTTATGCAAAACTGAATTGTTTGAAATGGAACTGTTTGACTAAACTGAATAGCTTGAAATAGAAATGTTTTCAACAAATGAACTGTACTTACATTTAAACTGTGTGCTTATGCTAAACTGAATTGTTTGAAATGGAACTGTTTTTAACACTTTAACTCCACTTACACTAAACTGAATTGTTATATATAGGACTGTTTTGACATTTAACTGTGTGTAATTGAAATCTATACTTATACTAAACTGAATTAGCTGAATTAGAACTGTTTGACTAAACTGAATAGTTTGAGATAGAAATGTTTTCGACAATTAAACTTTGTTCTCATACTAAACTGAACTGTTTGAAATAGAACTGACTATTTACATAAAAAATGGATTTGGCATTAAATAACCTACAAAGGTTTACATGCCATAAAACCCAACCAACTAACCAATCAATCCCACCACTGCAGGCACAATGAAACACAAGGTTAATTTTTTATGCAGAGTAAAGGAGGTTTGACATTTTCCTCCTACTTGCTTGTACCAAGTTGTCTTACGATTTACCCAGTGTTGGAGGATGGGAAGAGATGGATTCATTTTTTCCAAATGGCATTAATGCAAAAGGAAATGCCAGCAGCTTCATTTAGGATTTGACCTTGAATTGCCAATACCATTTTCTATGCATACTGCCTCATCTAGGATTTGAACTCAAATCATCAAGTCCATTTCCTATAATGATAACTGTCATGCTACGTATGCCTCATTATATATTGACTACTTTAAGGAAGGGTGTAATTTATTATAGCATTTTTCCAAAGTATATATTCAATATAATTCTTATTTTATTTACTAATTTGAGATATTAAATTTAATCTTATTTAAAACTATACATAACATTAAAATTTAACCTTAAAAATAATAACTTTATTCACTTTAAAGTATAAATAACTGACAAGTAGCATTTAGAGTGAGGAAGTTGAAGAAGGCAACATATTAGTTTGTTGTCATTTACTAAACTTAGCTTAGTTTGGCGCAAAGCCAGAAATATGAAGCCTCCAGTAAAGATCTAACTCCGCATCAGTAGCACATTGAACATTACGTCATCATGAGTTACCAACAGGGAATCAGTTTCGCTTGAAATGTCATGTGGTTTCTTTGATAAAAATGATGTTGAAGCTCCACCCTCTTTATATAGATTATTATGGTTATGTCTGTGTACTTTGTATTCATGAAATGGACTGATCCAGAAGTAATATTAATCTTTTTATTTCTTGTGAATGATTCACCGTGAAGAAGGCTGAAGAATGAATCAGTCAAAATACTGTGATAATACCACAAATAGTACCAGATAAGGGATTTATTTGTTTTAACAAAATTTGAGATGTTCATGACTCTTCTCAAAATTATTGACCAAATAATTTGAATATTGATTCTTTTGGTGAAACTAAATCTTTTGTTCTTTTTCTATCCATATTTTTCACCACAAATTCTAACGATGGTTTTAGAATTTACTTTCAAAGAAAAATTGTTGAAATAATCTTTCGACTAAATTATAAACTATTTGAAATTACTAATTCAAAAAAGTTTCAGGAACTCATAGTCACGATTTTTACAAGACTTGTATACTAAATGTAAGTAAATTGACCAATCATAGTCGAGGGAGACCCAAAGACTCCCTTTTCAATAGCTACTACACCAAGGTGTTGGGGAGGGTTCTACTCCTTTCTCGGAATTGTTCCAATTACCCTTGATCTGTACTTTATAATGCTGAGTGATAAGAAAGGAGGCATCAAGTAGCATTTTTTGAGTCTTTTGTATGATTCAACCTGGGATTGAACCCTGGTCTCCCAGGCTATTGGCAAACATTCTAATCATTATGCCAGTGTTTACAAAACTTTGCTAAGTTTGGTTACAAAGGGAATATGCCTAAAGTTGAGAAAGCTTAGACGCAGAATCAATGGCAAAACATTGTAAAATGATTTATTGACAAAATTATCAACTGATACTTACTGCCATTCATTCAAATTACTCATTCTAGAATTTAGAAGACATCCTCTTTTTCTTAATACCAGCACATTGGATGTTGTGTAATTTTGTTATGGATGTATCTTCAATTTAATGTCAAATATGGTAAATGAATGGGGTTTGCATTAAACCCTAAAAGCAGTCGTTGATGTTTCACTGCAATTTTAAAGAATGTCCAGAATATGTCCAGCCATTTTCCATATTGCATGAATTGTTGATGTATCCTAATTAGGCTATCTCTCTTGAGATTATTCATTCTGCTGTCATTAATTATAATCAAAAAAATTAATTCATCATGTCTTGTGCAGCTTTTTTCTTTTTCTTTAGAAAACATTGTATCGCCAAGGATGTTCGAACCTTTTCCTTTACTCCATGCACTCTGGTATAGACGAGATTAAGGAGAATATGATGTGGCAGCTGATTGCAATCCTGAAAGAAGACTGAAAAGTATTACCGATACTCAAATAAGTGTGTAAAGATCCAATATGAGTCATTTGAAAAGAACAAAAGTGTCATTTCCTCCGGTAAACTAGTTTTCTCAATAATATGCTTTTGATATAGCTATAAAATATTGTATTATTTCTGGCTGTAGAATTACAATCAAAGTAATTGCAATGTAAAACAACTAAAATTAAGACCAAAGAAAATTTATGATTCTTTTCATTTGATGAAAATAAAATTGATAATCACATGATGATTTGTTTACTCACCGTCTTGGCTTAGAATATGCTGACTGTATCATCTGTAGAGAAAGATCCCTCATCAAGTGGATGTCCTGGATTTAACTCAAAACTGCATCTGGTGGTGAGGCTCCAGTTCTAGAGATCTGGGGATTATGGAGTCATCCCTTTATTTCAATTACACCCAGGTTCACTCTGACCCAGAGTGGTAGTATCTGTTAGGGTCCCATCTATGGGTCAAATAGATCTTGATACTTGATACCATATAACTAAATTATCATTTTTTATTATGAATAGTTACCCAAATCTGTAATTGTTTACAAAGGATTATTATTATTATTAGTTACTCTTTTTAAACAAATGATGATCAGTGAGTTGAAATAGTTACTTGAAACCATATAACTTTGTATCTGATAGGAATACTTATGGTCATATAACTGTGTGTAAGTTATTTGTATTTGATAGGAATACTTGCAATCATATAACTGTGTGCAAATTATTTATATTTTATCGGAATACTTGGCATTATATAACTTTGTTCATATTATATATATTAAATTGGAGTACTTGCTACCATAAAAATATGTGCAAAAAAGCTCTTAAGCAACAGTTCCACAAAAAATGTAAGTATAAGTCTTCAATGTACATGATTCTCCAACCTCTAGGCATAAAATAACCCTAGATAGATTGACATGCCATTAAAATCAATCACTATATTTGTTTACTATAGACTGAGTAGTTTTGATGAAAAGCTGCTAAAATTTAGATAAGAGAAATAATAGTAAAAAATTGACAATCTTTGACAATATTTCATGTAACAAAGATTTGAAAAATCCTGTTAATATTACTAGTTTCATCTTGATTTAGAATTTGAAAAGTAGACTCGTAGTTAGATATGTTAGTTGTTATGACTTCTTTTGATAAATTGTTGACTGACCTGTTATCAGTTTTGAACTGTTACTCATCAAACAAGCTAAGATATTTCAACTTTTACTTCAGACATTTTCAATCAGATAAAAGCCCTGTAACAAAATGAGGAACCATCCGCTATCCAAACAAGTTTTTATGTTTTTGTTTTGTTCCCCGACTTCTCAGTCATATGAGCAAGCAAAGTTCAAATTCAATAAAATACTTGTTTAAAAAATAAAAAATAATTTCAGATGGCATTTTAAAATTTAAAATCTAAAATGGTTTCCTTAAAGTAAAGATAGGGTGGGAATTGTGGATTGTCTTGACTAAATGAACCAATTTTCTTCTGTAAGCAACAACAAAAAATCTAGAGAGCTTCCAATTTTCAGTTGGATCTGATTAGCATCCCCTGGAGTTTTTCTTTTGAGTAGAAGATGATGATGAAGAAGAAAAATGATGATAATGATGTCAGTGGAATAGAGAAAAGGTTGCAGAAATATGAAATGCTATAAAAAATTTTTTTAAATGGAAAAAGAAATAATAGGTCTTGTTGTCATTGTAATAAAAATAGAAATAGAAAAGGCAAAGCAAGAAAAAAGGAAGAAAAAGGAAAGTATACAAGAAAGACAAAGGGGAAAAAAAAAGGAAACAAAAAGAAAACAAAAATGAGAAAGTGAAGAAAGAAAGAAACTATACACATTTGTCAAAGAAAAATAAAAGTAAAGATGAAAGAAAGAAAAAGGGTGTCAGGGTATATAATGAGAGAAAATAATACGCTTTGATATACACAGAATAAGAGAAATATAAAAATGAATAAAGAAAATTGATAAATCGAAGTTGAAAAAGAAAATTGAGAAACTGAATGAACAGAAGATGGAGAAGAAATGAGGCTGGAGGAAGAGAGTAAAAATATGAAAAAAGAAAACAAAAAAAAGAAGAAAAAGAGAGAGGAGCTTTAGAAAAATGTTCAAAGTCTTCTTTTGTTTGAGACAACTTAATAAGATAACCAATAATGGTTAGAGGCTATGAATAAATTCACATTGGAGCACTCTTTCCAGACTTTATTGTACTGCCTAATTCTCTTGACATACAAATGCTCCAGGAAGAGAGAAAGAAAAACAGACTCACAAGATGTCTAGCTCAATGACGTTTGCAAAGCCGACCAAAGGAATTGTATCTGGAAGCACAAACAATGAGAAAAAAGATTTTAGAAAACAATACACATTTTTTTATTCTACGTTTCTCTATCAACTACTCAACCTGTGGTTGATCAACAGTTGTTTGTTTACTTTAATATGTCAGATTCTGTTATCAAATAAATCCCTCATTAACATGGCGGAGTCTTGAAAAAAAACTTACTGATCATCCAGTCCTGGATTATAACTCTAAACTGCATCCGGTAGTGAGGCATCACTTCTGTAACTTTAAGAAGTGTAAAGTCACCTGTTTGTTTTCATTACTCCCAGGTTCACTTTGACTTAAAATGGTTGTGTTACACTCTAATCTTTTCTGCTCCTGGGTCCATATCATCATCAAGGATGGATTTCCTTGACTCTCTGTCACCATCTCTCCCTATTGGACATCACACTTGGCAAGTCTTCTGGACAGCATTGAGTATCCACACAGAGTTGGTGAATGTAAGTTTTTGCTGGTCTGCCAACACTGTTGTGTCCATGTGTAGAAGTAGCCCAGTTGGCTGGGGCTGTAGAATACACCAACTGTATCTCTGCTGAGGGGTAAGGCACCCTATAACAAGTGTCCTGGATATGATACTAAACAATCTGATTGTGAGGCTTCAGTAATGCTGGAGCTTTGGTGAATGCAGAGTACCCCTTTATTGCCATTGCTCCCAGGTCCACTTTTGCCCAGATTGGTAGCATCTAACAGGATCCTATCTATGGGTCACATAGAACTATTTGATATTTAAACTGAGTGCAAACAAATACTATGCTAAATTGAATTGTTTGAAATAGATCTGTTTTTACATTTAACTGTGAGTAGATAAATGATTGATGTTTAATTGAATTGCTTGTGATATCAAGCAACACTTGGAACCATTTAATTTTGTTGACTAAATTGAATTGTTAGAAATAGAACTGTTTGATCATTTAACTGTGTGTATCTACAAAATATGTTTACAAATAATATATTCAATATATATGTAAGAACAGGATTTAGCATTAAATAACCAACAATGGTTGATATTTTAGAAATCCAAACCAAAGCAAATCCTATGCAGAAGAATGCTGTTTATGAATTTGTCCTTTCTTCTCCAGCATGTCTTGTTTTTTTTACTTGGATGGTTTGTGAAATGAGTGCTCAGAGGTCTGTAGACAAGAGAATCATTTTGGATTGTATGGAATAATTGCAATTGTAAGGAATTAGCACACAAGTTCATTTTTGCAAAGTATCACATGTGTTTCCCAACCAGGAAGAACCATAAACGAAAACAAACTTCAAGTATATTCTCAGGATTTGTTTTTGCTTTTTTTTTTTTTTTTTCTTTGGGAAATGATTTATGGCTTGAACTTTTTCGACCAAACTCAGTGGCTAAAAGATCTCTTTTTAGAAACAATCACAATATGGAGAGAGGGATATTGGCTATCCGGTGAAACTGTGCTGGCATCATCAAAAGATTGCCAAAGCAATACCTGTTTGGGTCAAATAGATCTGTTTGAGATAATGTTTAAAATGATTTTGAACTGTGTTTTATTGCCTTCTGCTACTGTAGTCGTTTGGAACATCCGATGACAGCATTCAGTCCTTCTTCATTTGAAGCTACCCTGTTGTTTCCTTTGCACCATTCCTTTGCTCCCTCACTTGCTTGCCAGATCTTAGGGTTCCCAGCATTTTGGATGTCAGCCTGCAGGTAATTTTGTGCTATGGAAGCCTATTTGTACCTGGAAGTTGTTGAACCCTATTTTTGTGTAGTTGTTTTGTCAGGCATCTGGATCACTTGACCAAACATGATTTTGAACTACATTAAACATTGATATGAAGTATAAAGTGTTTACTCGTTTAAAATGATTTTGAGTATAGATTTTTGTACAATTGGGAACTGCAATTGTTCAACAAAAACAAACCAAGTATTGATATACAGTAGAACTTATTTACCAAAGAAATTAGTTTTTCATCAGAGATAGGGAATTGAGAATTTTTATTGATTTCTTGTAAAATCATTTCAAAACTCTTATCATCATCATTATTGATTGTATGAATTCCTTTGACTCTTTCTCACCAACCATCTTGGTAAGTTCTCTAGACGCCACCCAGTGTCCAGTCAGCAGTGATAAATGTAAGTTTTTGCTGGACAACCAATATTTGTTGGTCCATGCATAGAAATCCATTGAAGAGCATTGCTTATGAATTTTTCCTTATTTCTCCAGTAGTGCCAGCTCATTTTTCTTGAATTGATTGTGAAATGGGAAGTAAGTGGCCATAAAACTGCTGTCTTGTAGGGTGCTGCTTCGAGAATTTGTTCAAAACTGCTTACGGCATCCTTGTGTAGTTCCTATCTAGCTTTTTCTTCTAGCATTTTGGTGAAGTACAAGTGGTGCAACTATACAATAGTACTGAAACTGCTACATCTTGGAAAATCAAATTTTAAATTTAATAGTAAAAGTAAGCGACTGTAGTCGAGGGCGACCCGAAGGCTCCCTTTTCAGTAGCTACTACACCGAGGTGTAAGAGAGGGCGCTACTCCTTTCCCTGGATTGCTCCACTTTATCCTTGATATGTACCTTATAATGCTGAGTGTTAAGCCAGAAGGTATCAAGTACCATTTTTTAAGTCTTCTGTATGACTCGACCTGGGACTGAAGCCCGGTCTCCCGGACCATTGGCAAACACTCTACCCACTACTAAAAACAAATTACCTTTGCATAACTTTTATATGGGTCTGAAAACTTTTATTTTATTCAAGGAACCAATACTAATAATATTAATTACATGATTCTTTCTTAGTTGAATAGAAGTATGACATATAATAACTCCTCATATGTTTTATTAAATACAATAAACACTCATTGTTCTTTTTTTTATTGAGTTGTATTGATCCACCTTTGCAGCATTTGCCAACAAGGATAAAAAATGAATAAACAATCATTCTCTATCATATTTAATGAAGCATGTCTAAAAAAGTATTTGCTGCCTAAACACACATACATAGATATTATGTACAAGCTTTATTTTGTCTATAAAGTATGTGTTAATTCCTGACCACTGACAATCCCTTCCTTCCTGATTTTCTATGAATTTCACATTTATTTTGCACATAACTCTGTTCTGTTAGTAACACTTCAATTAATGACAGATGAAGATTTTTTTCTTCTTTCTGATTTTCAACATAGATATTGGAAATTGACTCAAATTCATTTTTGATCAATAATCATCACATTCCACTGCTAAGCAAATGGTGATTTTCATTTTTTGGCACAAAGATTAACACTTACCAATTATGAACCGTACAAGGTCGAGCAATATAAATGAGCCACCAATATAATTTGTTTATTTTTTACTATGAAATTCTAAGTTTTCTATAATATATTTTCAATATTGTCTCCAATACTTTCAAATGAAATGAAGAGTGTGTCTTGCTCAGTATAGGGAACAAATCAACACTAAACTTCTCAGCTCAGTCATGATTATTTAATAACTGTTCTGCAATTGAAGACCTGTATGTATTCTTAAGATTATCAATCAGGCCACTGGTAAAATTTCATATTTTCATTGAGACATGTTGTTTAATTCTAGCATCCAGTCTTTGGTTAGTTCTTCCTTTCATTTGAAAGTAATGGAGACAATTCATATTTTGTCTGGCAGACAGTCTCTCTGTAAACAGGACTTAATATTATTTTGATATAGTCTCTACTACAATATTTTTTTGTTCCTCCACCCTAGATAATAAAGTAAAGCAGGTGACCTTAGTCAAGGGTGACCCGAAGGCTTCTTTTCAATAGCTAGTGTAGGGGAGGATGTTACTCCGTTCCCTGAATTGCTCCATTTTAATTTGATCCCCACCTTATAATGCTGAGTGTTAAGCAAGGCGTCATCAAGTACCATTTTTTGAGTCTTTGGTATGACTCAACCTGGGATTGAACCCCAGTCTCCCGGTGAACACTCTACTCATTAGTCTGCCTTTTATGGTCACTAAGGTCAATGGTGAGTCAAGGTTTGGTTTGGTTTGTTTGTTTAATGGCATATCAACCTTTGTAGGTTATTTAATTCCAAAGCCATTCTCCTAGAAGAACAGTAATGGTACTATTTAACCCATAGCTGGGAGGATAAGGGGATTTATACCTTTCCCAAGGGTATTTGCCCAAAAGTGAATGTAATAGCGCGACTGAAGTAAGAACTCGCGTACTACGATTCTGCAGTCCATCACTTTAACCATTACACCATGAGGACACCCCCCAATGGTGAGTCAAGTCCTAATTATAGTATTAGTATAATAATGAAATACTAACAGAAATTAGTATTTGATCAAAATATTATAATACAAATGACCTTATATCTATATCATGAGAAGTATAACTTATTCTGTCGACTATTCTGTCAGTGAGGCTTACAATCAGTTGACATTATCCTATATAGAGGAGTAAGATCCCTTTCCAAAAGAAATGTCTTAAGTATGACACTAAATTGTATCTGATGATAGGATTGCAGTTCAGGAGATCTGCTGAGTGTAAACTCACCTCTTCACTACCATTACTCCCAGGTCCACTCTGATGTAGAGTGGTAGTACGCATTAGCATCAAATAGATCTGTTTAGAAATTATTCATATTTGATTGGAATACTTAAACACAAATCACTATAATTAAATAGAAATAATTACTTGAAATTATATAATTATCAATATTAGATAGGAGTACTTGAAACCATACAACTGTGTGTAAATTATTTGTAATAGGAATACTTGATATAACTGTATGAAAAAAAACTTGTAAAAAAATAACTTCTCAAAAAATATAAATGCAAACATACTATGAATACAATTCTTTAACCTCTAAAATAAACCTAGACAGGATGACATGCCATTAAAATCAGTCAATCAATCTTTCTGTTTATTTATTTATTTTTTCTTTATCTGTAACCTACTCGAATGAGACTATGCCCAGCCTAGTATCAATGCTCCTTATTAAAGACAAATTATGTGCTTGTTCAAATACTTGTGTTCATGTATACGGATGTATGAGTGGGGTGCAATGGTGATCATCACAGGAAAACGGACTCAACTAGCAGAATTCAAAACCCTAGATGAGGCTGTTTGCATTTCACTTCACACTAATGCCCTCTGGAGGAGTATGAATTCATCCCTTCTCCTCCAAGCTATGGGTAGAATAAGTAAGTAAAGTTGGCGACCATAGTCGAGGGTGACCCGAAGGCTCCCTTTTCGATAGCTTACTACACCAAGGTGTAGGGGAGGGCGCTACTCCTTTCCCTGGATTGCTCCACTTTACCCTTGATCCGTACCTTATAATGCTGAGTGTTAAGCAAGGAGGCATCAAGTACTATTTTTTGAGTCTTTGGTATGACACGACCTGGGATTGAACCCAGGTCTCCCGGGCCATTGGCGAACACTCTAACCGCTAGGCCAATGTCCGGTTTGGGTAGAATAGAGTAGACTAATCTATAAGAAAGAAATATTCCAAATTCAATAAATGAGTGTTGTTCAGACACAATGTTCTATTATAAATTTATCCAAAAATTGTGTTTGATTCTATTCAAGACTTCACTACTATAAATAAATCACTTACTATATAAATAGTCTAATGGTTCACATTTTTAACTCAACTATTGAACCTTCATATCTTGAGAACATTGGGACGTTTCCTCATCTATCAATCTAATGTGAATCCAACAGGTTCACAAGTTGACATGAATATATATCGTCGTCATCATCAAGTCATGTTGATAGCACGGAATTCCCTCTCTTATCATCTTTCCTTATCATCCATTGCTCCTAGCAGGTCATCTAGACTGCATCCAATGTCCACACAGAGCTCATTCATCTTGAATCCTTGCTGATTGGCCAACACTGATTTGTCCATGTAGAATAGTCCATTAGAGAACATTTCTTATGAGTTCATCTTTACTTTTCCAGCAGTGTGCCTAACATGTTTTGTTCATTGATAGTTTGTGAGATGGGAAGTAAGTGGCCATACATCTGCTGTTTTGTTTGCTGCTGTTTCCTGGATTTGTTCAAAACAGCACATGGCATTCTTATATAGTTTGCATCTAGATTTTTTCCATTCCTTTCATTAGAGTCCAGGTAGTGCATTCATACAGCAGTACTGATGCAGCCGCAGTCACAGCTTGAAAGAAATCCTGTTTTATTCTACCAGAGAGGCCAGATTTTCATATGATCGACAACCTGTCAATAACAGTCCATGCCTTACCTATGCATATGTTGACATCACTTTCAGTTGATGAGATATTGCTGCCAAGGTTTGTGGACTTGTCTACTAATTTTAGAGGTTTGCAACTTAAAGTAGAGATGACTCCTTCTTGTTTAAAGCACATCATTTTTATTTACATTAACAGAGATGCCAATACCCCTGGCTACTTTTATTAAATCAATTCATGTTCCTAGAATGTAATCTAAGCAGATTATAAATAGATATGGTGCTAGTGTATCTTCTTGCAATACTCCTGTGACAATGTCAAAGAAGAAGGTGTCACTATTGGGTATTTTTGTAAAACATCATCATATCATTATAAACCTTAGCAGCTCTTGTAGTCAAGAGTTAATCCTATGTAATTCTTAATGATACTAAGGTTGTAATATAATGGCCGAGGGATTTCGTTTTATATATCTTGCTTTTGGGTTTAGTTAGGCTGAGAACCTTTCGGCTCAGTGCATGGGTTAGTTAGGTGCAAACAAGAGTGCAGGTGTTCACGTGCGCGCGGAGCGGACGTGTCATTCAGAGATGTCGCAATAAAAATCCCAGATAGAGGATGTGACCAGGGATGTGAGTGATGTCATGCACCGGAAGCATGGGCTGAGATTTGAGAAAAGTCAGTTAGTTGAATTTTGCGGTCGGAAGAAGATTGACTTTCACTTGTTCGCTGAGGCTTTGTGGTGGGTGCACATGTGGTTTGGGGCAGATGGAAAAGTCAGCATAGAAAGAAGGTGTATCTCTCTTCCTTATGTCAAAAAACCTTTTAACTCAAAGGTAATAAAAAGTTTCGTACCTGAACTAAGAAGTTGTAAGTGTTTTTGTGTTTTGGGATTCCTATGTTGTATATGAACATTTTATGAACATTTTATGTACATTTCCCATATTCATGTATGGGTATGTTACAAGGTTGCCATTTTTATGGAAGGCAAAGATACAACTATTTATACATTTCTCAATTGTGTTTTGTTTAAACACAGCATTGCATAAATAAATGTTGTCAAAGTTTCTTGTCTTTTATACTTTAGGAAGTATTTTCTTGGGACCTACTGATTTTCTGCCTTTAATTCTTTTTAGAATTGTGTCAAGTTCTCCCTCTATAAACTGCCTGAGTTTGATATCCAAATTGGCTATTAATAGTTTTTTTTTTTTAGATTTATCATCAATTTCAAGAGAATTTCCAAAGTTTTCATATCCATCATGCAGAGTATGTCTTTTAGATGTCTTCTGAAGAATATCAAACTCGTTTCTTACAGTTAGCATTTATTGATTGGCAAATGAGAATTAATTTTATTGTGAAACTTCACTTGTTTATTTCTTATTTCTGTGAATTGGTTTGGTTTGGTTTTATGGCATATCAACCATTATAGACTATTTAATGCCAGATCTTTTTTATACATATATATTAAATATATATGATTTCTTAACACATTTTGTAGATAACATTTTTAAGCGAGCCTGAACTGATTTTTTTCATACAGTTAAATGGTTTCACTTATTTTTATCTAATACAAATAATTCTATTTACTATTAATCATTTGTTTGCACATAGTTGAATGGTTTCAAGTATCGTTATTTAACACTACCAATTCAATAAAACATCAGTCATTTGTTTACACATAGTGATCAAACAGTTCTTATACAAACTATTCAATTTAGCATAAGTCAACAAAGTTAAATGGTTCCAAGTATTGCTATGTATCATTAACAATTCAATTAAACATCAGTCATTTGTTTACACACAGTTAAATGATTAAACAGTTCTATTTCAAGCAATTCAATTTAGCATAAGTCATTTGTTTAAATGTCAGAGTACACTGTTTAAATGTTAAACATTTCTATTTGACCCATAGATAGGACGCTATCAGGTGCTATCGTTCAGGGCTAGATTGGACCTGCGAGTGATGACAATAAACGGGTAGTCCACATTTTCCAAAGCTCCAACATTACTGGAGTCTCACCATCAGATCGTTTAGTGTCATATCCAGGACACTCGTTGAGGGAGTCTTAGCCCTCTGCCGAGATGCAGTTGATATATTCTACATCCCTAGCCAACTGGACATTATTTCTGTTTAGATTTGAATGAATTTTTGCTGAGATGGTTCTATGATTGGAAGATACTCCTTCAAAGAAGTATGCCTCGCAGTACAAAATGTTATTTATCAATTTCTTGTTTATAAGAATTATTAAGAATTATTTGCCTTTGTGTAAGTCTATATTTTTACCTTCCTTTTTTTAGAATTTCGAGTTTAGGCATATAAATCTGTTGTGGTGTAATGGTTAAAGCGCTGAACTGTGGAATTGTAGTAAGCGAGTTCAAATGCCAGTCACGCTATTATGTTCACTTTCAGACAAATACCCTTGGGAAAGGTATGAACCCCCTATCTTCCCAGTTATGGGTTAAATAGTACCACTCTTGTTCTAGAAGGATGACTTTGGCATTAAATAACCTTCAAAGGTTGATATGCCATTAAACAAAGAAACATTCAATGTTAATATACTTTCCTGGAAAAATTATTCTTTTTTTTTTATCAAATCCATGTTTCCCTCATTTTTATCAGCTCAAATAATTTTAATATTAAAAATAATTTCCAGAATATAATAGCAGTTATATATATATATATATATATATATATATATATATATATATTAACTACTTTTAAACCATGAAAATCAAAATATTCAAGGTAATTTAGAAAAGAAACCACAAAAGTCAGATTTTCCCCTATTAATTGTACTTTTAATTTTTCACACTAGGATAACATTGCTTTGTTTTGTTTTTTTTTTCTTTTTTATTATAAATCTAAAGGAAATTGAGAAATTGATTTGCAGTTCTTAATGAGATTTTCTTACTTGTTTTGTATTATTTTTTACTAAGCAAAATCAACCAATGAATCTGTCAATCACTCAATCTAATTTTTTTGCTCTTTTCTCATTGGCTGATAATTAGTGCACTCAACAACTTCTCTCATTCATCTCCCTCTTAAATCTCTTGAACTTTTTACCCTCTTCTTCTTCTCTGATCTTTCCTGTCTTTTTCTTTCTTATCATATCTTTGTCTATTTTCTACTTTTCATAACAAATGATTATAAAATGCAAACATACTCATCTTTACTCTAAAATTCATTAGGATGTTAACATCAGGAAGAAGAAGAAGAAGAAGAAGAAGAAGAAGAAGAAGAAGAAGAAGAAGAAGAAATTAATTTCAATCTTCATATCTTTTTCTTCTCTTCTCACTTGCTTCTTCTTGTTTTCTATTCCTCCTTTTCTTTTTTCTTTCTCTACTTTCTATTTGCTTGTTCTTTTCTTTTATTTCTCTTTTTCCTCCTCCTCACACTCTTCTTATCCTTCCTTTTTCTCTCTTTCTTTTCTATTATCACAAGTTGAGCCAAGACAGTTTTATGATTTAAAAAAAGATGAAAATTTAGCTACAAAAAGAGCTCTTATTGTTTAATTTTTGTCATGCTTTTCAGCATGATAATTTTGTGCGTACCTTTACAAAAGCCTTGCAGCTAAGTTTTAGATCACTTCGGCCATCAAACTGATTTACAGAAAACCAAAAAGCAAAAGAAAATATAATATTTACTCTTGGTGAGTAAATCAACCACTATGTAAACATTAATGTATCTTGTACTAAGTTGCTCTTTTTTGCTTCTGGAAAACTGTCAAAATTATCTTTAAGAGTTGGCTAACAACAGCCAAACTCAAGAAGAACACACACACAAGATCAGGTGTTTGAAAGTGTTCCGAAATATAAATGTAGCTCTGTTGGGTATTTTATATTCGGGTCAAAGATTGTACATAATGTTGTTGTATCATCTTCATCCTCTGGGTGATGTTTGTATTGTACAATGCCTCCACTTCCACCACCTGTGGTGTTGCATCAGTCCGGGTATTTTCTCTATCCTTTAAGCTGAAAGTAAGTATCAGCTAGTCTTTTGAGAGTTAAAACCTTAGATGCAACCATGATAGCCTGAACATTGGTTTTATTTTTTGGATTGAATGTCGGTAGCAAGTCTTCAGATGATTTAGCTTTTGCTATAGTGAATAATAATGTGTACTGGTCAAATGAAAAGTAAACTTTCAATTTTTGACGTTTTGATGATTTCTTGGATTACAATGTTTTTCATCTTCTTTCTCTTTTACTCAGTTTCTTCTTCTAAATGTTTTTCTCTGTGATATTCCTTAGAAGAAATATCGAAAAGTAAAAGTTGGTGACCAGAGTCAAGAGTGACCCGAAGGCTTCCTTTTCATTAGCTACTACAGGAAGGGCACTACTCCTTTCCCTGGATTGCTCCATTTTGACTTTGATCCGTACCTTATAATGCTGAATGTTAAGCAAGGCAGCATCAAGTACCATTTTTTAGTTTTTGGTATGACTCAATCTGGGATTGAACCCCAGTCTCCCGGGCTATTGGCAAACACTCTACCCACTAAGCCAATGATGAAAGACTATGAAAATGTGGATCCAGCTCTCCCACTAACTATACTGCTGGCACCCTGTGAGAACTTAACTCATTTGCAATCTTTACAAAAACTTGATGCCATTAGATCTCCTGGGCAATATCATGTCGAATATCAAAAGAAAACCAATTTTCACTTGTACAACCAGCAAAATAACATTGATTTACAAACAATCATATGACCTTTGGGTTATTTAAGATTGATTTTCTAAGAACCACTTTTGAGATCAGTAGACTGACAAGATTTTCAAAGAGCTTGCTGTAATCAATACGTTTTTTCATTTAATTTTTTTGGCAATCAATGATGATAAGAGATACCAGTATCATGATATCTGAATTTAAATGTTTAGACTTGATGAATTTCAGTCCAACATGAGGATATTGTTCATGGGCATAAAGACACAGCCAATGTTGTCTACTTTCTTGATGAATATTATTTGCATTTAAGAAGGAGGCATTTAACAGCAAGAAGAGTTTTACTTCTATGGCTGGATTCAAATAATCAACTTTAAAAATGGTGAAAAGGATGATAATGATTCTTGCTATGCTGCTACCGAAAAAATTAGATTAAAAAAAAAATAACAAGCCAAGAAAAAAAATTGGTTAAAACAGATCATGTGGTGGTGACTTCATTTTTTTTTTTTTTTTTTTTTTTTGTCGTTTATCTTAATCCAATTAGTCAGGTGAATTTGCAAAGATTTTCTTAAGCACTGAAGCAATTAATGAGGGGAAAGAGGAAACGAGACAAAAAAAAATGATCATTCATTTTGGAATACTAGAAAATATTATTTCATTAAACAGATAAAACAACAAACATGTTTGTAAGGGAAAAAAATGAGAGAAACTGGTAAATTGAAAAATAAAAAGTTGAATGAATTAAGAAATGAAAAAAGCATAAAAAAAGAGAACAAAAATGTGAAAGAAAAATTGGAAGTAATGTGAAGAAAGCAAGAAAAAGAAAGAGGCACAAAAATGAAAAAAAGAATTAAAAAGAAATAGTGAAAGAGAAAGATGAAAGAAGAAAATTGAAAAAAAAACAAGAAAAAGATGAAAAAAACTGAAAAGCAAAAAAGTATATAAAAGATAAAAAAAACTTTGAAAAATTGACAGAAATCAAAGAATTAAAAAAAAAGACTAAAAAAGAGAAAAAAATGAAAAGAAAACAAAATTAAAGGATAAGGAATAAAACTGGACAAAAGAACAAATAGACGATTGAAATTGATGAAGAAAAAATGAAGATTAAAAGAAAATGACTTAACACAATAAAAGAAAAAAAGACAAAGAAATCTGAACAGAAGAATGAAAATAGAAAGTGAGAAAGAAAAATAAATGAAATAAAATAAAAATAAAGCAAGAGGAATGGAGCTAAAAAGAAGGAAGGTCAAGAGAAAGAAAAGTGAATTGAATGAAAAAGAAGAAATTGAAATGAAGTTTAAAAAAAGGAAGTAGAATAAAAATAACAAAGACAAATGATAAAAAAAAAAAAAGACAAAGAAAAAAAGCTGAAAAGAATGTAAAAAAAAAATAATAGAAACAAAAAGTTAATAAACAAAAAAAAGGATCCTTAATGAAAAAAAATATTGTCAGTTAGAATCAAGTTTCCTACTAATCTCTAATAAAACAGAGGAAAGAATTTTGGCTTCGGCTGTAAATTTCAATTGAAAACAAATTCCTATAGACATAGGTCAAAATATTGTGATGTCTGCAATAACATCTCTGTATAGTAACTTACGAAGATCTTTGCTTTGATGTAGCACAAGGCCAAATGAATGGGGCACCCAATGAGACTCGAACTCACTCGTGTAGGTTTACTAGTCTAGCTTGCTAACCATTACACCACCAGAGGTGCCCATAACATCTCTGTATAGCAACCAACAATAAGAACCTAAAAGATATTGGCTAAGGCAGTCAATTTCAATCGAAAGCAAATTCCTATAGACACAGGCGAAAATATTGTGATGTCTGCAATAACATCTCTGTATAGCAACCAACAATAAGAACCTAAAAGATATTGGCTAAGGCAGTCAATTTCAATCGAAAGCAAATTCCTATAGACACAGGCGAAAATATTGTGATGTCTGCAATAACATCTCTATATAGCAACCAACAATAAGAACCTAAAAGATATTGGCTAAGGCAGTCAATTTCAATCGAAAGCAAATTCCTATAGACACAGGCCAAAATATTGTGATGTCTGCAATAACATCTCTGTATAGCAACCAACAATAAGAACCTAAAAGATATTGGCTAAGGCAGTCAATTTCAATCGAAAGCAAATTCCTATAGACACAGGCGAAAATATTGTGATGTCTGCAATAACATCTCTATATAGCAACCAACAATAAGAACCTAAAAGATATTGGCTAAGGCAGTCAATTTCAATCGAAAGCAAATTCCTATAGACACAGGCGAAAATATTGTGATGTCTGCAATAACATCTCTGTATAGCAACCAACAATAAGAACCTAAAAGATATTGGCTAAGGCAGTCAATTTCAATCGAAAGCAAATTCCTATAGACACAGGCGAAAATATTGTGATGTCTGCTATAACATCTCTGTATAGCAACCAACAATAATAACATGAAAAATATTGACTAAATATTTCCATCGAAAACAAATTCCAATTTGGACACTTTACTAAACAGAAAAGATAAACAAACAAATACCATTAATTAGTATTAGATTTCTGAACATAGTCAGTTTATAAGTTTCTCTGTTGTGTGAATGTCTTCATTTTAATTTGAAATTTTTAAATTTACTGCTTTAGTCTTTATATTTTTTTTATCCCTCCTCATTTTACTCTTGTTACTGATTGACACATTGAAAGAAAATCTTGAAATTTTGCTTGCTCTGTTGAAAGAAAATCAAACCATCATATAATCTAAAATAAAATGTTCACCCCAATATTTATTGTGAATTATACTTTACGTATGTACCGGACATTGGCCTAGCGGTTAGAGTGTTCGCCAATGGCCCGGGAGACCTGGGTTCAATCCCAGGTCGAGTCATACCAAAGACTCAAAAAATGATACTTGATGCCTCCTTGCTTAACACTCAGCATTATAAGGTACAGATCAAGGGTAAAGTAGGGCAATCCAGGGAAGGAGTAGCGCCCTCCCCTACACCTTCGTGTAGTAGCTATCGAAAAGGGAGCCTTCGGGTTATTCTCGACTATGGTCGCCAACTTACTTTTACTTTTATTCTTTACATATAATAATATTTATAATATAATAATAATATTTATAGTAGAGTTCTTAGATCTCAATGTAGAATAATCTTTGAAGTAATGATCTAGAAAAAATGAAAATAATTTTGATATAATCTAACTCACTCATTAAGAATTAGATGTTTTATAGCTTGAGAGAGCTTTAATTTAAATCCTACTTTCATTGCTTCCAAAAAGTCCGTGATGACAACTTGATTTGATTTTTGACCTTGAAATAGAACTGTAAATGAATAGATATTTTATTCATATTCCAAAAGAGTCGTTAATAAGAAATAAATTCTTATTGTTGAAATTGTGAGTCAAACCCTAATGATACCCTATAAAATCCGCATCCATCTAAGTCAAATAATTAGTAGCATCAATAAGAAATGATTCCCTAAAATCTTTTACTTACAAGATTTTACAAATCTGAACATATGCATTTCTCCCCTCTACCATGACTAGAATTTGACTCTAGGTCAATTTTTAATCAGAGTATAGCTTGTCTGAATTCAGAGTTTTTTTCCTTCTTCTAGACTGGTTGCCATACCAATACTAAATAACCCAGTCTACCCAACTATTTATTCATTCCTGGGTATTAGAGAAGAGATGAATTGATGCCTTTACCATTGGCATTAGTACAAAGGGAAACTTATTAAATGTACCATGTACATCTTGTCATTTAAGTGTTGTGCTTTCTCTATCAGCTGAATATATATGTTCTGGTGCCGATGGCGAGCGATAATGAATAACACGTGAACACGCAAGCTATCTAATAAGGAAGTATGTTTATTTACATTCAAGGGAGCTAAACCTACAGAGCCAACCTCACTTTCATGGGGCCGTTTCGTACCTGTGTTTTACGGAGCTATATACATCATAACAATATGTCACGTGATGGCTCACGGAGACGAGGAGGTAAGAATGATACTATCCCCCCGTTGAACTAACATTATCTAGCAGTCAAAAAGTGACCGTTAGGAGAGAATGTGGGTCACGCAGATGTTCGCACTTAAGTGGCCTTGGGTCGCCGGACATCGGAAGGGGAAAGAGAAAGAAGCCAAATGATTGGCGGGGACCCCAAACGGAAGTGGGGTTCCCTTCCCCTCAGGGGTAGTAAGAAAGTTTTTGAGCAAGTCTCGTGGCAGACGGACGATAGCCATTTTACTCTGGGCTAAAGACAAAAGACTAACTGAGACACGAAGGACTCCAAAATCCTTCAAGTCAGTATTAAAAACAGTACAAAGTCTATTAGCCCGTGAAAGAAGAAAAACTCTCCAGTGGAACCCCGTCAAAAAAATAAGATAAGTAACTTTGGGACATTTTTCCTTTACACCCAAATTTTGTTTACCACTCTCTCTCTCTATTTGAAGAAGGATAAAAGCCAAGAAAAGACATTTATATTCATGGACTATCCTATTATATATTTTTGACACTTTGAACGTATATATATATATAACCGTAGTAAAGAACCTATGTATTTTCATTTTACCATGTGGTCTATGTTATTATTTCATGCTTTCCTTTCAGCTTCTATTCGCCTTACATTATCTTGCTTAGAACTGTCCTATTAATTCCTAAAGTATCACACGGGAAACCGGAGTTGCCGACTACTACAACAACATTAATATTATTACAACTAAGACCTATAGGCCCGTATTCTTCTATTATCTAAGGGAAAGAAGTTTAGCGGCCTGGTGGGTGTGTGATAGTGTGAAATTTTGGACCCCTTTGCCAGCGGTGGCCAGTCTGGCCCTAAATTATTCCCTCACGTAATATGCCAGTTCTTATCTGCCTGAGAAAAGAACTCTGAACAGGACTTATTTCTGTAGGGGATCAAGTGCCAACCTGCCCCGTCTTCACACGTGCGAAAATAAAGTCCCGTTTAGGGATTTTAGTCAATTTGCCGTCACAAATATATAAGTCGAATAAAAAATTAAAGTGTGTTTTTCTGTTGTTTTTCAACATGACTTAATGATTTATTTTTAGTTCCATCTGTAAAAATTGTAGATTATCTAAACACTCATTGTTTTTACTTATCAAAAACATAAAACTTATTAAAAAGTGCATATTCATTGTTTCGACTTTCCTTCTAATGAATTAGACAAGTTGTAAACTGAATTGGAGGTTACAGGATTCTAGATTAAGTATAATAATTGAATTGGTGCCATTCTTCTTTCTGACATCCACTAAAAGTGGTTTCCTGAATTCCTGCCTTATTTCAGTCCTCTTGAGGTCAGAATATCATGAGAATTCTTTGGCAGACAAGAAATTAACTGAAATTATCTCCTTAAAAATAGTAAAAATGGTTCACGCAGACAACAACCTTGTTAATTGCCATAAAGAATTTCTTCAGGCTTCAGGCCTTGTGCCAAAATAATGTGTGTGTGTGTGTGTGTGTGTATATATATATATATATATATATATATATATATATATATAATGAAAAACTGGCTTGAAAGGAAAAGGAAAAAAAGAACAAGTCAAAATACTTAGTTGGAAAAAATAAAAATAAAACTGAATTGCAATACAATGAATATTGAAAATGTGCTCAGTACATATGTAGAGCCTGTTAGAGAATTGGATAAATAATATAGACTCACTAGCCAGGATTTCACTGAAAAGGATCTTCAGGGGAAACTCTATAAGAAAGTTATTGGGACAAATACTCAAGAACACAATAGGATTTGCATTAAGAGAAAACAAAATGCATAGACTGTTTATAATTAATTTTTGTGCCTGAATTTGTTCAGTATATCAGATTTTTGATTTAGCAATTCTTCAGAATTGGTTTAAATGGCAATAATCATACAAAGAAGGCAAACTTTGATGTTACAAGCTTTCTTAATACTTTCTCTCTTGAAGAAAGAGTCTACATTACATTTGTTTTTCATGTCATAAACATGTTTAGCAAGCAAGATACTATGTATTTTGTATATACAAAGCTGGTTTGATGATCATAAACCATCTTTTGAAAGTATCTTGAGTAGAGGCTAAGTATACTTTTTATTTTGCCCATCCGTTTGTAGACAATTTCAATTTTAAACTGGAGTCTGTTTGTTTTAATTGCAATTTTATAGTATTTTTATTGTAAGTTGTAAGGAAGTTGCCAGGAGGGGAGAAAAAAAAAACAAAAAAAAAACTACATACCGGATTGAACAAATAGCCGAATAATGACGTCATCACAGCAGGGAAAACAAAGTCAAAGTGGCCTCCCAATTTTAAAGGAAAGTTTCAGCAGTCATCAAAGAAGCCAAGCTCTGATTGGCTGTTGCCAAAATTCAAAAGTGATACCCATAGATAGAGCTATTTCTGCAGTCATTTGTCTTGTGTGAAAGATACGCAGGTTAGCTGCTGGGATGGGAGTTGGCGTAAGATCAATGCCAACTGGGTCATTTGGGTGAGGGGGTCTGATGTTGCAAGACCTGAACCCCCACCCTGAACCCAAAGGAAACATCACTGATAACCCATTCTGATGCTTCAATGAAGATGTAATATATGTAGACAATATATTCATTTTAGCATTGACCATCAAGAGGGCATGCCATTTTTTATTATATCTGCTCAATAGTTCTTGATTACTTTGGGGTTTTTTTAATTAATTTACCCTTATTTTGCTGATGTTCCTGGAAACAGTTGTAGCTCAGTTTAACTGTATTTTTGTTTTTGTTAGATATTTTATACAATTTGTCAGTGAGTGGAAAATGCTTCTTTAATATTTTGAAAAGATCACTTCTTCATTCTGCCTAAAAACTGACCTTATGGCAATTCCTGCCTATAATGGAAGGTTTAGGTAAATTCAAACACTTTATTATATTAGTTGCTCAGCTGTGAACATATCTTTGTGTAAATTGTAAATTAAAAAATTTAAATATTCAATTTGGATACTTTTTGCTCGTTTTTCATCTCAACTTATATATATATACATCATGTACTTATTTATCATTCCATTCATTTATGTAAAATAATTCCTAATGAATGCTCTACTATTCTGGCCTTGTACCAGATAAAGCTAAGTTATATATAATTTTACTTATTGGATCAAATATTCATTTTGGTATTGATTTTTTTTCATTGTGATATTTGGTGGATGATTACTTGATAACGCATGGACTATAAATATTCTCCACTTAGAATTGTTATTTCCAGAATACTTATCTATAAATGTTCATATAAATATTCCTATTCTATCGATAATACTTACATTAATTTCTGATCACTAACACTTATTTTCTTGAATTTCAAGGCATAATTAATAGAATAAATAGCTATAACAAATTTTAGAGCCAAAACTACAAATTTTGGTTACTGAATCATTAAATTTTCCTTTTTAAGAACCGTATCTGTTAGGTTTGGTTTCTTTGTTTAATGGCATATTAACCTTTGTAGGTTATTTAATGCCAAAGCCATTCTCCTAGAAGAACAGTAATGGTACTATTTAACCCATAGCTGGGAGGATAAGGGGATTCATAACTTTCCCAAGGGTATTTGCCCAAAAGTGAACGTAATAGTGCGACCATATCTGTGATAACCTTCATTTGTCCGTGGTCTTTACTTTCTAGCACCAAGACATCATCATTGGTGAGAGTCCACATAACATTCTGATTAATGTGTTGGACTGCAATATTGTAGTAAGCAAGTTCCAACTCCAGTAACATTATTGCATTCACTCTCAAATTAATGCCCCTTGGAAAAAATATCAACCCCCTTATCTCCCACCCTCTACTGTTCTTCTCTAAAGGTGGTATTGGCATTAAATAGCTCAAGGTGGTTGATATGCCATTAAACAAAGAAACTGAACATCATTATCATTGTACAAATTTCCTTGATTCTTTCTTGCCATCTGTTCCTATTGACAAGTCAACTAGATGGCATCTATTGTCTGCACAGAGCTGATGAATGTAAACTTTTGCTAGTTAACAAGTTTGGTTTGGGTCCAGAGCTCCCACCTTATCATAATGTGGAAATCTTGTTGACCTATGTGAAGCCTGATTCAGTTTGAACATCTGAATTTAATGGGAGTGATGTTCATCTTTTGATGGCTATTTTTTTCATCAGTAGATGCCACCTTTATGGATGATTATCAGTAGTTTCCTGACTGAACTGTTTGATTCTGGTTGTTGACCTTTGAGGCTCTTCCACCCAGCATCAGGTGAAACACACCATTGATCAGCTTTGGATTCAGCCACCTTGCTGCATCCCATGATTTCACCTTAAACCTGACATTGATGACACCTTAACAGACACGAAATTCACTAAGTGTGGCCTATCACAGCTTTTTATGAGGTATTAGATGCAAAAATCTGTTTTCTGGGAACAGCATTTAAGTTTGCTTTTTTTTTTCTAAAAACATAAAATATTAGGTTAGAAATTTCAAAATTTTAGTTCTTATTCCTAATATTCTTTACTTTTACTACCAGAAATATTTTGTATGTTAGTGAAGAAAGTCTTACCAAAGCTAAAGAACCAACTTTGTCTTATTATTTACCCTTTACTGAACAGAGAAGAAATGGATTCATGATTTTCCCAAGTCTTGACTCAAATTTGATTTGAACTTGCTTCAACAGTTTCATTTTATGTGCTGGTGACCACTATGCCTCTGCACCTCTTCACATACACACACACACACACACACACACACAAATATATATATATATATATATATTGTCATCCACAGACAGACTGTTACATTGTATCATAACTCTTCAGTGTGGCTAGACACATAGGACGCTTGAAGTTAGGATCAAAACCTGCCCAACTTTATGTTAGACTTAGTATGAGACCACTCAGCCAACAAGCGTACAACGCCGCCAAGAGAATTACAAGGTATTATGTATCAACAGCAGCAGCGTTCGTTTGTTTACATTTTATACCTTACCGGATACCACAGTGCTCAATTCGTTCAAAGAGCTTTGTGTATATATATATATATATAAGGCTTGGAATAAAATTCAATATTATGAGAAAAGGAAGACAATATTGAAAATTAAAATGGCATGTTTTACTGTAAGGATTTCTTATAGCAAAACATGTCAATTTAATTTTCTGTATTGTATTCCTATTCTCTCATATATATATATATATATATATATATATATAAAGAGAGAGAAAGAGAAAGTGGACAGATATTACCACTGCAAGGTAATTATCAGTTTTTACTCATCCCTATGAATTTCAGGTTGAGCAGCTTATATTCACGTCACATAAATATTTTAGGAAAATGCATGAAACCAAATATCAAGATAAAATGGTTGATCTAGAAGTTGAGTTCAGCTTGTTGAGTCCATTTCCTAAGATAATAACCTGTGCTTCTGTCTAGTCACAAAAAATTGATATAAAAATAATATAGATAAGAAAAAAAGAGCAATTAATTTTGAGGATCTAGAAGACATTTTAAAGACAAAACTTTTCTCATTTAATGCATTGAACATGCATAATTTTTATGTCAGAATTTCTTCAAGTCATTCTTTTATGAATCTGTTGATGCTCTGTCTGTTTCAGACATAGAAATATAAGATATTTGCTATGAAGTGGTTGTTATATAAGATGACCTGAGAAATATTATTACTAGGATGCATGCTGAGCACCTATACAACCATCAAAATGCAATAGCTATTGAAAAGGGAGTATTCAGGTTGCCCTCAATGAAGGTTGCCAACTTTACTTTTTGACTTATATATATATATATATATATACTGGTTATTTGGCAAATAGAGTGTGGCTTCTTTTTATGCTGATTTTTTATTCTTTCTGGTGGCTGCTTTATCAATAAAATGTCATTTGGTCCAACCCTCAAGAGTCAGAATTATCCTGGTGATCCAGTTGGTGAAACCTAGGTAGTTTACTTCTGGCTATGCAGTTATTCTAATTTCACTCTACTTAGTATATTGAGCACTTTTACATATCAGCTTAGATAACTCTGGCTGTGTTTTTCTTTTGGCTAAACATTGGGGTGCTGGTTGATTATTTTCAAGCGGAATGAATTTTTTTAATGATTTCTTTTTTATTGAATTTTTTTCCCAGATATCAGTTTCTGTAATATTTTTTATTTTCCAATTGTATCATCTGGGTTTTTTCACATTGCCAGAGTCATAATATAGCTGTAAAAAAAAAACATATATATATATATATATATATATATATATATATATATATATCGAATTTAGTACTTCTACTCCTAAACTAAAATAGAGTACTGAAATGCATTTGATGCACAAGCCTGCTCAAAAAATTCCTTGAACACAGAATAAATCCGGAACTTCAGAATACAGTTGTACCCACATCCTTGACAATGAACAAAAATGGTTGCTATTACCTGTACTTAGACAACCCTAATAAAGTCTTTGGACAGTTTTTAAATTACTTTCAACCGCTGTTGCAACACCTTGTTTGTCAACAAGAAAAGACAAATAAAAAGCTAATCTTCAATGGCAAAGACACCCTTACACAGTAGTAATATGCTAAAACAAAAGTTACATCACTTTTGTAATAGACCCTCCCCTGATGATGGCCCAAAGTCGGGCAGAAAGTACTAGGGATACATACAACTATGGACAATACATAAATCAATTCCCCCCCGAATTTGATAAAAGTAATACGGGAATTCGAACGGATCCAGAAGAAAATGTGTAGACATAAAATGTCTATTATGTTTAATGAAATTTGCATATATATATATATATATATAATAATGATAATAAATAGATATATATTATATATATATATTTAATCCATGGAAATCCATATTGCACTTGGTTCGACACATAACCATATAGTGATTTACTGACGACCAACACTCTCATAATATATATATATATATATATATTTGTTGGTCAGTCATATGTAGCAAATGCAGTGACATCATGTGTGAATGTGTTTACCATTAGTGCTGATTTAAATGTATGGAGATAACTAGTAAGGATTACATGACTGTGCATCCATTGAGGGTGTAGAACCTGGCATGTGCATCAAATGCATTTCAATACTCTATTTTAGTTTAGGAGTAGAAGTACTAAATTCGATCTGTCACTTG
>OY757913.1:120719341-120744341 GCA_963585895.1 Sepioteuthis lessoniana | reverse complement strand
ATAGATAATAAGAATTATCATTACAATTAATATTACTCTTACAATTATTTCTACGAATCGTTAAGCCTATTAACATTAAAGTTATAATAAATATAAATAACATCAATGCCAACAAAAACAACAACAAATATCAGCAACTACCACAATATGAACATTATTTACATTTTTCAGACTATTGTCCTCATCTTTGTCGCCATGTTTATCACAACGTTGTACGCTCCGGCCTTCTTCAGGTAGTTGGAATGTCAAACTTAACCCTTTATTTCACTTACCAGGGTAGACTGTTCTAGCTAGATTAAACCTGCAACCAACAGATGATTGTCTTCTTAGAAGCTTAGGAAACCAACGCCTATAACTGTTATGCTATGTGTCCAGCCGACTAGTAACAATGCAGTACCCAGATATGGCTAACAGAATCAGAACAGGCGACCCCTGTGGATTCAATAAAGGACGTCGTTAGAAGTTCCGTGAAGGTTCCCAAGTTCGACAAACACCTGAAGAAGGCCAGAGGACATATCGGCCGAAACGTTGTGTAAATAACAATAAAGATGAAGACAATAGTCCGAAAACCCTTAATGATAAAAATCATCAAGCTTCGTCTCAGAAATTTAGACAACAGACATTTCATATTCACATCAAATAAACCTTGAACTACCATAAAGTTAGGTAGGATCAAGAGAAAAAGAAATCATTCTGATTGCAACAATCCATTTCCCACCTCCTCCTCCTCACCCTCTCTTCCCTTTCCACTCTCTCTTCTTTTGTCTCACCCCCTTCCTAACAAACAGACAGCTGAAATATGTGTATATATATAGAAAGATGCATTCCAGTATATATGCATAAGTATATAAGTATAAGTACATATATAAACACACTACATTCAAAAACACACAAACTTAGGCACACATGCACACAAATATCCACCCCCACAACCACTTTTCAAACAAAAAAATTAACCATATCAATCGGTCTTTTTTGAAAACTTTCACTCTGTCTGATGAATGCAAAATACATGAAACCCAAGGTCACCATCACTATCATGTAATATTATATATATATATATATATATGTATGTATATAACTGTTCTAACTAAATTTTCTGTTCTTTATTATTCTATGACAAAATTATTATCATTGTTTTTATAAAAACTGAATAATTTAAAAATTTGAACAACTGTAATTAATGATCTTATTTTGAAAAATGAAGTTCTGTATAATATTTTGATCATCAAATTTTAATCAAATTAATTCAAAATTATTTTTTATTCTATTCTCTAAAAAACTTGATTTTATAAGTTTTGAATTATTCAAATTCAAATGACATATTTTGAAAAGCAAACAATTTCTTCTTAGAGAGAACATCTTATTTTACTTAAAAGTAAAAAAAGATGTTCTCTCTAAGAAGAAATGAAAAGTCCAGTGCATTTTTTAAAAATAGATTTTCTTTAAAGATGTATTTTATTGGAACAGAAGATTATTTGAAAGAAAAAAAATTAGGACACTGAAAATTTAAAAAAATTATTTTTATTTTAAATTAGATTTTAAAAATGTTCTTATTTATTTATTTTCTTTAATAAACTTTCATATTAGAAAAGAGTTTAATTGGAAAAAATGATTCATTCAAATAATTACATACTAACATTTAATTAAAGTTTTAAACCCACTGAATCATATCAATTAGTCAATTTTCTCATAATACATTTGGAAATGTTCCTTTAATGATAGCCGCTTCTGTTGTCAGTTTGTTTTAGATCGTGCCAGTTTGAAGTCGTTGATTTTATATAATTCACTTCATTTCAGCATGACATTCTTGTGAATGGACATACAAATTTAGTGACTGCACTATATATATTTATATGTCAAGGTTGGTGAGAAACAGTTTTCTGTTGCTACTGTTTAAGCATGTCAGATATTTAAAGAAGAGTGATTCATCAATGTTAACCATTGCGATGTGCCAGTAAAAAATATTTTTATCATGTTCTCTGGAAATTTGACAGATTGCAAGAACTGTGGATTTATACCTTGTAAAAGTGATATATATATATATATATATATATATATATATATATATATATATATATATATCCTGACATATATGCACATATATATATATATATATATGTATATACTGACATATATGCATATGTGTGTGTGTGTGTGTGTGTGTATAAGAGAGAAACTGTTGTAGAACCTATGACAGAAAAGTAATTATTTTAGATAAGAAAAGTCAGCAAGTTATTTCAATTTTGGTATTAGAGTTTTTAAAATTTATTTTAAATATGTATATATTTGCTCCACATGTTTTGGATGTCTTATGATTCTTTTCAAGCAATTAAATCGTTGGGTATGTGTTGAAGACGTTCATAGGAGTATTACATGGTTCTTTCCAGTTCTCTCTTTGGAAAAGTGATCATAGTTTATTTTGGTTGATTCCAGGTCACATCCTTATGGCTATCACATTAAGTTAATTGTCTGTTAATGACCTTCTTTGTCATTAACAAGACACAGATGAAGATCATCACAGATGATTATCTCCAACTTTAGCACACACCCCTCATATGAATACAAACAAACATATCCATCGATCTAATTTCATATATATGTGTGTGTGTGTGTGTGTGTGTGTGTGTGTGTGTGTGTGTGTGTGTGTGTGTGTGTGTGTGTGTGAAGAGGTGTAAGATATCAAATGTATATTCTCCAATACATAAGTGCATTTTCATTTTCTATGTGTGTACATTTGTCTATATGAAGTTAAACAAAGGAAAAAACACAGGAAAGAAAGAAAATGAATAGAAATGAAATAAAAAACAAATTTCTAATTTCTGCTGAGCTGAATTAGAAATAAAAGATTAAAAAAAAAAAAAAAAAAACCCAAAGAATATAAGTTGCATTTTCATAAGACAAATTATTTGTGCTAAGTTTGTCCAGTATGAAATGAAATAAAAAATTGGAATCAAAATAAGAAAATAATGATATAAAGGAAGTGTCATATATTAGTATACTTATACTTGCCTTAAAATAATTGAATCTTCTTCTTGCTCATTATTAAGTCCAAATTTAGATATCTCAATCATTGTTTCTGCTATTTTGGCTTTTCCATAGAATTTAATCAAAGGAAACGAAATCATTAAAGTAGGAAACTTCATTTTACCATTGAAGAAACGAACTAAACTTTATTAAAGACAATTTAATGAACGAAACGTCAAAAAATCTTTAACGTGTTTACAACCACCTAATACAGATGTTCAGCTTGTGGTATGTTGTCTGTGACACATGGGTATCTATTTGAAAATATATTTCTTTCATCTTTTACATTACAAAAGAAGAGTATTTTTATTTTATTTCTCCTCTTTAAAGTATTACACTACCAATCTCCTGAAAAATCAAAGCCAGTGCTTAGGACCCACTTGTTTAATAAATTTGGTTTCATTTGCCAAATTAAAGTATAAGTAGCCTTATATGGCAATTTTTAATGGAAACTATGTTCAAGATAATGAAAAGTGGAAAAAGACAATGGAAGGAAGAGAAACGGCAAATCAAGAGAGAATCAGAATGTGTGGAGAAAAGTAAAATTACAAGTACTTAGGAATCTTGGAAGCAGCCACCATCAAACAAGCAGAGATGAAAGAAAAAATAAGAAAAGAGTACCTTAGACAACAAAGAAAACTTCTCTAAACTGCAGAAATCTCATTAAATAGATAAACACCTGAGCAGTCCCCCTTGTAAGACACTCGGGACCATTCTTAAAATGGACAAAGGAGAAACTCTGAGAAATGAACCAAAGGACATGGTGATACACAAGATTTTACATCCAAGAGATGATATAGACAGACAATATGTGTCAAGAAAAAAAGGAGGCAAAGGATTAACCAGCATTCAAGATATGAGGACTCAAAGGGCAAAGAAAGACTAATTACAGTTGCCAGTAATAGGACTGACAATATAAGAACAAAGAAAACAGCAAAAACTAGAAAACAGAAACGAGAAGAAAAACTGAATATTTCAAGTGGCCAACGGGCAAAATCTCCTACAAGAAGACTTGGATATAGCTATCAAACGGAAAGACCTCGATATGGCTATTAAAGAGAAAGACCTGAATATGGCTATCAAAGGGAAAGACCTGGATATGGCTATTTAAGGGGAATGACCTGGATATGGCTATCAAAAGGAAAGACCTGGATATGGCTATTTAAGGGAAAGACTTGGATATGGCTATTAAAAGGAAAGACTTGGATATGGCAATTTAAGGGAAAGACTTGGATATGGCTATTAAAGGGAAAGACCTCGATATGGCTATTTAAGGGAAAGACCTTGATATTGCTATTAAACAGAAAGCCCTGGATATGGCAATTTAAGGGAAAAACTTGGATATGGCTATTAAAGGGAAAGACTTAGATATGGCTATTAAAGGGAAAGATCTGGATATGGCAATTTAAGGAAAAGACCTTGATATGGCTATCAAAAGGAAAGCCCTGGATATGGCAATTTAAGGGAAAGACATGGATATGGCTATTAAAGGGAAAGACTTGGATATGGCAATTTAAGGGAAAGACTTGGATATCGCAATTTAAGAGAAAAGACTTGGATATGGCTATTTAAGGGAAAGACCTTGATATTGCTATTAAACAGAAAGCCCTGGATATGGCAATTTAAGGGAAAAACTTGGATATGGCAATTTAAGGGAAACACTTGGATATGGCTATTAAAGGGAAAAACCTGGATATGGATTTATGGAAAAACCTGGATATGGCTATTAAAAGGAAAGACTTGGATATGGCAATTTAAGGGAAAAAGACCTTGATATTGCTATTAAACGGAAAGCCCTGGATATGGCAATTTAAGGGAAAAACGTAGATATGGCTATTAAAGAGAAAGACCTGGACATGGCTATCAAAGTGAAAGACATGGATATGGCTATCAAAGGGAAAGACCTGGATATGGCAATTTAAGGAAAAGACCTTGATATTGCTATTAAAGGGAAAGACTTGGATATGGCAATTTAAGGGAAAGACTTGGATATTGCTATTTAAGGGAAAGATCTGGATATGGCTATTTAAGGGAAAGACTTGGATATGGCAAGTTAAGGGAAAGACCTTGATATTGCTATTAAAGGGAAAGACTAGGATATGGCAATTTAAGGGAAAGACTTGGATATGGCTATTTAAGGGAAAGATCTGGATATGGCTATTTAAGGGAAAGACTTGGATATGGCAAGTTAAGGGAAAGACCTAGATATGGCTATTTAAGGGAAAGTCTTGGATATGGCTGTTAAAAGGAAAGACTTGGATATGGCAATTTAAGGGAAAGACTAGGATATCACAATTTAAGGGAAAGACCTTGATATTGCTATTAAAGGGAAAGACTTGGATATGGCTATTTAAGGGAAAGACTTGGATATAGCTATCAAAAGGAAAGACCTAGATATGGCTATTTAAAGGAAAGTCTTGGATATGGCTGTTAAAGGGAAAAACTTGGATATGGCAATTTAAGGGAAAGACATGGATATGGCTATTAAAGGGAAAGACTTGGATATTGCAATTTAAGGGAAAGACTTGGATATGGCTATCAAAGGGAAAGACCTGGATATGGCTATCAAAGGGAAAGACTTGGATATGGCTATCAAAGGGAAAGACCTGGATATGGCTATTTAAGGGATTGACCTGGATATATATTTAAGGGAATGACCTGGATATGGCAATTTAAGGGAAAGGCCTGGATATGGCTATTTAAGGGAAAGACCTGGGTATGGCAATTTAAGGGAAAGACTTGGATATGGCTATTTAAGGGAATGACCTGGGTATGGCTATCAAAGGGAAAGACCTGGATATTGCAATTTAAGGGAAGACCTGGATATGGCTATCAAAGGCAAAGACCTGGATATGGCAATTTAATGGAAAGACCTGGATATGGCTATTTAAGGGAATGACCAGGGTATGGCTCTCAAAGGGAAAGACCTGGATATGGCAATTTAAGGAAAAGACCTGGATATGGCTATTTAAGGGAATGACCTGGGTATGGCTATCAAAGGGAAAGACCTGGATATTGCAATTTAAGGGAAAGACCTGGATATAGCTATTTAAGGGAATGACCTGGGTATGGCTATCAAAGGGAAAGACCTGGATATGGCAATTTAAGGGAAAGACCTGGATATGGCTCTCAAAGGGAAAGATCTGGATATGGCAATTTAAGTAAAAGACCTGGATATGGCAATTTAAGGGAAAGACTTCGATAAGACTACTAAAGGGAAAGGCCTAGATATGGCTATTAAATGGAAAGACCTGGATATGGCTCTCAAAGGGAAAGATCTGGATATGGCAATTTAAGGAAAAGACCTGGATATGGCTTTTTAAGGGAATGACCTGGGTATGGTTATCAAAGGGAAAGACTTGGATATAGCAATTTAAGGGAAAGACCTGGATATGGTTATCAAATGGAAAGACTTGGTAATGGCAATTTAAGGGAAAGACCTGGATATGGCTATCAAAGGGAAAGACCTGGATATGGCAATTTAAGGGAAAGACCTGGGTATGGCTATCTAAGGGAAAGACCTGGATATGGCTATTTAAGGGATTGACCTGGGTATTGCTATCAAAGGGAAAGACCTGGATATGGCAATTTAAGGGAAAGACCTGGATATGGCTATCAAAGGGAAAGACCCGGATATGGCAATTTTTTGGAAAGTCTTGGATATGGCTATCAAAGGGAAAGACCTGGATATGGCTATTTAAGGGAAAGACTTGGATATGGCTATTAAAGGGAAAGATCTGGATATGGCAATTTACGGGAAAGACCTGGATATGGCTGTATAAGGGAAAGACTTGGATATGGCTATTAAAGGGAAAGACCTGGATATGGCAATGTAAGGGAAAGACCTGGATATGGCAATTTAAGGGAAAGACCTGGATATGGCAATTTAAGGGAAAGACCTGGATATGGCTATCAAAGGGAAAGACCTGGATATGGCAATTTAAGGGAAAGATCTGGGTATGGCTACCAAAGGGAAAGACCTGGATACGGCAATTTAAGGGAAAGACCTGGATATGGCTATCAAAGGGAAAGACCTGGATATGGCAATTTAATGGAAAGACTTCGATAAGACTACTAAAGGGAAAGGCCTAGATATGGCTATTTAAGGGAAAGACCTTGATATGGCTATCAAAGGGAAAGACCTGGATATGGCAATTTCATGGAAAGACTTGGATATTGCTATTAAAGTGAAAGACTTGGATATGGCAATTTATGGGAAAGTCTTGGATATGGCTATTAAAGGGAAAGACCTGGATATGGCAATTTAAGGTTAAGACCTTGAGATTGCTATTAAATGAAAAGACCTGGATATGGCTATTTAAGGGAAAGACTTGGAGATGGCAATTTAAGGGAAAGACCTGGATATGGCTATTAAAGGGAAAAACCTGGATATGGCTATCAAAGGGAAAGACCTGGATATGGCAATTTAAGGGAAAGACCTGGAAATGGCTATCAAAGGGAAAGACCTGGATATGGTAATTTAATGGAAAGACCTTGATATGGCTATCAAAGGGAAAGACCTGGATATGGCAATTTAATCGAAAGGCCTGTTATGGCTATTTAAGTGAATGACCTGGGTATGGCTATCAAAGGGAAGGACCTGGATATGGCAATTTAAGGGAAAGACCTGGATATGGCTATTAAAGTGAAAGACCTGGATATGGCAATTTAAGGGAAAGACCTGGATACGGCTATCAAAGGGAAAGACCTGGATATGACAATGGAAAGACCTGGATATGGCAATTTAAGGGAAAGACTTTGATAAGGCTACTAAAGGGAAAGGCCTAGATATGGCTATGAAAGGGAAAGACCTGGATATGGCTATTTAAGGGATTGACCTGGATATGGCTATCAAAGGGAAAGACCTGGATATGGCAATTTAAGGGAAAGACCTGGATATGGCTATCAAAGGGAAAGACCTGGATATGGCAATTTCATGGAAAGACTTGGATATGGCTATTTAAGGGAAAGACTTGGATATTGCTATTAAAGGGAAAGACTTGGATATGGCAATTTTTTGGAAAGTCTTGGATATGGCTATTAAAGGGAAAGACCTGGATATGGCTATTTAAGGGTAAGACCTTGATATTGCTATTAAATGAAAAGACCTGGATATGGCTATTTAAGGGAAAGTCTTGGATATGGCTATTTAAGGGAAAGACTTGGAAATCGCAATTTAAGGGAAAGACCTGGATATGGCTATTAAAGGGAAAGACCTGGATATGGCTATTTAAGGGAATGACCTGGGTATGGCTATCAAAGGGAAAGACCTGGATATGGCAATTTAAGGGAAAGACGTGCATATGGCTATCAAAGGGAAAGACCTGGATATGGTAATTTAAGGGAAAGAACTGGGTATGGCTATCAAAGGGAAAGACCTGGATATGGCAATTTAAGGGAAAGACCTGGATACGGCTATCAAAGGGAAAGACCTGCATATGACAATGGAAAGACCTGGATATGGCAATTTAAGGGAAAGACTTTGATAAAGCTACTAAAGGGAAAGGCCTAGACATGGCTATTAAAGGGGAAGACCTGGATATAGCTATTTAAGGGAATGACCTGGGTATGGCTATCAAAGGGAAAGACCTGGATATGGCTATTTAAGGGATTGACCTGGGTATTGCTATCAAAGGGAAAGACCTGGATATGGCAATTTAAGGGAAAGACCTGGATATGGCTATCAAAGGGAAAGACCCGGATATGGCAATTTTTTGGAAAGTCTTGGATATGGCTATTTAAGAGAAAGACTTGGATATTACTATTAAAGGGAAAGACCTGGATATGGCAATTTAAGGGAAAGACCTGGATATGGCTATTTAAGGGAATGACCTGGGTATGGCTATCAAAGGGAAAGACCTGGACATGGCAATATAATGGAAAGACCTGGATATGGCTATCAAAGGGAAAGACCTGGATATGGCAATTTAAGGGAAAGACCTGGATATGGCTGTATAAGGGAAAGACTTGGATATGGCTATTAAAGGGAAAGACCTGGATATGACTATCAAAGGGAAAGACTTGGATATGGCAATGTAAGGGAAAGACCTGGATATGGCAATTTAAGGGAAAGACCTGGATATGGCAATTTAAGGGAAAGACCTGGATATGGCAGTTTAAGGGAAAGACTTGTATATGGTTATTAAAGGGAAAGACCTGGACATGGTTATTTTAGGGAAAGACCTGGATATGGCAATTTAATGGAAAGACTTGGATATGTCTATTAAAGGGAAAGACTTCAATATGGCAAGTTAAGGGAAAGACTTGGATATGGCTTTTAAAAGGAAAGACTTGGATATGGCTTTTAAAAGGAAAGACCTGGATATGGCAATTTAAGGGAAAGACCTGGATATAGTTATTAAAGGGAAAGCTAGTAATTGTGCAAGAAAATAAAGTTTGATCAATGGCATTTGCACAAACCAGAATCCATCTTAAAGAATTAAATGCATAAAATTCTCTGGGATTTTGAGATACAAACACATCACTTAATTCCAGCCAGAAAACCAGACTTAATGTTAAATGAACAAAAAAAGAGAATTTGCCATTTTGTTGACTTTGCTATTCCTGCAGACTGCAGAGTGAAAATAAAAAATGCTAAAAGAGAGACAAGTACTTGGATCTTGTCAGAGAACAAAAAAATCTGTGAAACATGTGGATGATGATGATACTAATAGTAATTGGTGCACTTGGAATGGACCTTGGAAGAGTTGGAAATGAGTGGATGAATCAAGTCCATTCAGACTACAACATTGTTGAGGTTAGTTATAATACTGAGAAGAGTCCCGGAGAATTGAGGAGACTTGCTGTCACTCAGTCTCCAGTGAAAGACTATCAGCTGGTGTGAAAATCTCACAAGGAGTATCATAATAATAATAATAATACAAAATGATAATAATGAAAAATCAGGTTAAGAATCAAGACCATTCAGCATTGTTGAGATCACCCAGAATAATGTGATGAGTCCTGGAAACCTGAGAAGATTTGTTGTCACTTAGACCCAAGTGAAAGCTCACCAACTTTAGCTGGTACAAAAAATTTTGAAGAGTAAAATAATGGGTCAAGAAAAAGAGGAGGAGAAGACTCACCAGAATTGAGGATTGCATTATAACAATTCAAGGACTGAAAAAAATATACAAAAGAGAACTAATAAATACTGATTATAGTAGCCAACAAAAGTGATATTAACATAATTCATTTAAGGACAAACAGGAAAAAACAAACAGAAAATTGAGGAAATAAAAGTGGGGAGAAAACACTGTATGGATACTTCAAGCTTTTCATTAGATACAAATGGATCACTCATTTGCAGCCACAAAAATCAGACGTTATATTGATTAACAACAAAAAATGATGTAATGGATTTTGCTGTCCCAGTGGAAAACAGAGTGAAAGTGAAAGTAAATGAAAAAATAGACAAATTCTTGGATCTTGCCTGAGAGTTATAGAACATAAAGGTGACAGGGATATCAATTATAGTTGATAGCTTTGGAAGGCTTCTCACAGACCTGGAAAGAAGACTGAGTGAACTTGAGATGAGAGGAAGTATCAAGACCATATAAACCATAGCACAGTTAAGATCAGTCCGAATACTTAGTAGAGTCCTGGAGATCTGAGGAAACTTACTGTCACTCAAACTCCAGTGAAAAAACACCAGTTAAAACTAATGTGAAAAACTAGCAAGGAATAAAATAACGTTGACCAGGATAATTCTAGTCAAAATATTCATGGTATGATTTAAGGGTTCAAAAATTCAAAGTAGCTTGTTTACGTATTGTTTATTTCTAAATGAAACTTTCAGATTATTGCAACTTTCCTTTCATGAGTTCTCTGCGAGCAATCTTGAAGAAGTCCTGGCGGCAACACCCCTCAAGACACCAACTGTACGGCCACCTGCCTCCTATCACGAAAACTATTCAAGTTAGACAAACCAGGCATGCAGGACACTGCTGGAGAAGCAGTGACGAACTCATAAGTGATGTACTCTTATGGACCCCCACACATGGCCGTGCAAAAGCAAGACGACCAGCACGAACATACATACAGCAACTATGTGAGGATACGGGATGTTGTCCAGAAGACCTGCCTGAGGCGATGAACGATAGGGAAAAGTGTCGAGAGAGGGTCAGGGATATCCGTGCTACCAGCACGACATGATGATGATGATGATGATGTATATATATATATATATATATATTTTTAACATAGTTTATTATATGTATAATTTAGAATATAAGAAGAATTTTAGAATTCAACTTCATTTTTTTATATATTCTTTTTATTTGTGTAATATAATGAACAAAGTGTATCACAATGAAAATGTAAAAGCTAGTGAAAATAAAACAAAGTTATAAAAGTTAGTGATTTAAAATAATTTTTCCCAATGGCTTGGGTCAGGATGATGAGTCTAATTTAAGTCAAGAACGAATGATTTGTTCTGAAAGAATTTTTGTCTTGCTTTGAAATAGATTGACACAAAATAGATAGAATTGAAAAGTCTCTTTAGGCTGAGCCTAAAAAACCCTAACCCGGATTCACCGCTGATATATAAAACATATACATCAGTAGATCAAAAATTGTACGGCCTACTGCTGGAAAAGGGTTTTATTTTATTCCCAAAATATTTATTTTTCAACAATTATAAATATTTAAATATTCAAGATTACAATGAATGAATGAACAAATCTATCTCAGATTTTCCATTTAATCTTAAACCCTGTGAAAAATTATAAATTAAAAATAATTATTTGCTTCTTCGGGTTAAAAGAATTTGAGTCTATTTTTTCCTTGATAACAATAATTATCAATTATGATAAAATTGAAGAATGTTTGACATAACTTGATTATTGAAATATGAATATTTTTAACATGTTTCTCTTCATTTAGTTCTATTTAGAGAAATAAGAAAACTGAATTATTTTATTAAAAATCTCAATTCTTAAAATGTTCATGCCTAGGAAAATAATTATTTGAAATGCTGATCCCTGAAAATAGCTGAAGTTAATCTTAATTAATCTCTTAATGGATTATCCCAATTATAATTTTTTTTGTATTCTTTTCAGAACATCATGTGTTGCTTTGTTTATAAAATTACTTTTGATTTTGCACCAAACTAAAAATATGAGATGAATAATGTAAATTTCTCTTATTTTTCATTTTAGAACTGTAAAAAGTACTGAAAGAAAATTAAAAATAGGATTCTTTCCAACAGTAAAATTTGCTCTAAAGAATGAATAAAGATTTTTTTTTCTTTTTTATCTCTCCCTAATTATTTGTTTTTTCATATTCAGTTTACTAGCCTTTTCATACATTGGTTTTCTCATTTTTATCCAAAGGAGGTATGTATTTTAAGCCAAAGAATTTAGTTAAAAAAAAGAAAATAAAAAGAATGTTTTCATGATTACTGATAATTTATAAAGTAAAAAAATAAACTTTAAAATGAAATACTGGGTGGAAACAAAGAAAAAAGGATCTAGTAAGGTGTTAATGACTTTTATCAATCTCTTAAGAATCTTCCAAAACTTTATGCTGTAATTTCAACAAATTCAAACAAATAATTTGTTTTATATTCTAACTTTATACTTTAATGAAAAGCAATGAAGTGTGAAAGGGATAAAAGAGAGAATAAGAAGAGTAGAAGTAAAAGATAATGGATAATTTCAGTTTTCAACACCCATGGAATTTCTGTGAGTCCAACTAATATTGACGAGTAATAAAGATTGAAAGGGATAAGGGAGAAAATAAGAAGATTCAGGTAAACTATGAGAGTAGACCAAAAGTATGAGATAATGGATACTCTTAGTTCAGATATTATTAAGTGGCTTTGATTTTTTTTTTTTTTTTGATACAGGATTTCTTCAAGTCTGTTTTTATATTAATATATTTAATATGAAATTTCATTATCATCTTTGCAGAAATTATCCAGCTATTTGATAATAAGGAAGAAATAGTCTGACTTTCAGCAAGACTTAAGTTATGCAGGCTATCCTGGTTGGTGTAAAATTTTATCAAACATCGTAATGTGAATTTGATGGTCATATAGTACAGGGTGAAACGATAAAATTGTCATCCTAAAGAAAACAATACTACAGCTTTATTTTAAAACTTTTATTGAAAAAATCAATTCAGGTAGCTTGATTATGTAGTAGAGCTGACATCTATTCAATGTAGCCACCTTCAGCCTCAATCACCGCCTCGATATGGATCCAGAACTGGGAGCATGCCTTTTCTACAAGCGCTGGCGGGAGCTCGGTGAATACTCGGCAGATGGTGGCAATCAGGCTGGCTTTGGTGTTGTGGGAGGTCATGTTGGTGATGTTCTCGACGTTTGACCAAACAAAGTAGTTCAGCGGGTTCAGGTCGGGGAGAAGGTGGGGGCCTGGCGGACTTGATTAGCCTGAGGTTCTTTGTCTTCTCAGTCAAGATCTGGCTTGTCTGGTGCCTGTAGGACCTACACTTCAAGTCCTCCTTCACACATGCATTCACAGTTGTGTGTGAGACACCTGAATCTCTGGCAATCTGCCAAATAGGCCACTGGGGAGTTTCATCAATGATTGCCTGGACCTTTTCGATGAACTTCTTGGTCCAGGTTTTCCGGACGGTGTCCTTCCACTCCACCACCTCCAAAGGGTTGTCCGATGTATTGAGCTGTGCCCTCAAACGTTGAATCATCCGGATTTGCATTTTGAGGGTGCTGGCAATGGTTCAGTTGTCATAACTTGGATCGGTAGAGAGCATGAGTTGTATAGCGGCACATCTCCAATCTCACTCGTTGAACATTGTGTCACTTTCAAACATGATAGAAGGCTCCAATTGCTCTTGGGATTTGTACACAACTGGCCAAGTAGTAGATGGTCTGCAACAAAAAAAAGAAAACCAGTTTTCATTAAATGGAAATGGAATCATGTCGTCTTTTCTAGGGCAACAATTTTATCGTTCCACCCTGTACACAAGCTCACTCAGTGGCAACTCACTGTCAACTGTGTAAACTCATGAGAGAGTGTTCATGCATGTGCAGTAAGGTTCCCTCTGATTGGTTTCTTTGATATATCAAGGCTGTTTAACTTATTCTCTCAATATTCAATATGATCTTGTATGAATATCATACTTAGTGCACCAACTGTTTCAGGGATTAAAATCATGATTACTTGGTACATTTTACCATTGCCTTCATCTGTTGGTGAGAAATTCCGGCCTTAAGCCTAATGTTATTTATCTGCCTCTTCAGCTGAACTAAAGTAAATTACACTCTCATTGTCATGATGGAGTGCTACTCATATAGCATGTTTTGGACAGGAATAACCTAGTAGAGCCCATCCCTCTCCCGGTCTACAACTAGTTTGAATTCAAAGATTTCCTTCTTCTAGATGCGTTGTCATACCAAGATTAAAGAACACAGTCTGTCCTACTATTTACCCATAGCTGAAAGGAGAATAGTTGGATGCATACCATTCCCAAGGGTATGAGCATTATATAAAATGCAAACAGCCTCATTCAGGATTTGATCTTGAGTAGCCAAGTTCACTTCTAATAGTGACTGATGTTATGCCACAAGTACCTCCCATTGCCCTACTTATACTTTAATCAGCTACATTTAGCATAATGGTTATTGTCATAGGAAATGAAATTGGCAACCCAGGTTCAAATCCTAAACAAAGCTGCTTACATTTCACTTTGTGATAATGCCCTTTAGAAAGACATGAATCCATTTATTCTCTACCCCCAACTACAGATAAATAGTAAATCTGATTGAATTCTATTGCCTTGGTTAGGCAACCACTCTAAGAGAAGGAAAACTGTAAATTCAAAACAGCTTTACTCTGTTTAAAAATTGACCTTGTGTCACATCCTTCTCATGGTGGAGGGCTTCAGTAAATACACACTTTAATCACTTGATGGAATTTTTGAGTCTTTGTTTCTTAAGTTCAATAGTCTGTCAAGTTCAATGGAAAAAACAAAGTAACATCTCGAGGACAAATGAACTTGGAAGAATGAACTAATTTGAGATAATCCTCTTGGAATTAACTAATTGGAGCTAATCCTCTAAGAATGAACTGTGGAATAAGAAAAATCTCCGCTATGGATTGGAATTCTCTGTGTAACAGACACCTACAGAAAGCTGGCTGGAACAATGGTGAAAATTTTGTGACAATAATCGCCCAGATAGTACTCTTGCCTGAGTAATTTAGCGTAATAATAATGATAACTGCTTGATCCCTAAAGGATATGTTCTGAGTCTTATCCATACCTGACTGTTGAGGCAAGCAAAGGAATTTCTTTCAATCAAATTCATGTGGTTATGGGTGGGGCAGGGGGCTGTGATAATGAGAACTAGTCATTGTAGAATGCAGAGTGTTGTTTTTTTATGAGATCATGAAAAACATCCACAGATTTAGTCTGGGGTGCCTTTCAGTTAGTACAAAAAAGCTTAATTCTTTGTCATGTGATCGGTCACTGTTATGTCCATGTGGGATCTCAAACAGTCCACAAGCTGTTCTATTTTTTGACTGCAATAAAAAGAGTTTATAAATCATAATGTGGTTTTACTAAGAGTGTAACATATACATTCTATAGACTAGCTGAAAGCCCACCCTACAGGTTGGATTTTAAGTTAATTATTGTGAAATGGAAGGCTAAATTTAGGATAGATTTAAACAAAGATGTTTGTGCTCTGAAACAAAGTTAAAATGTTTTGTGCTCAGTTTTTTTTTTGGCGGGGGGTAAATTTTGCAAGCTCAGATACTGGATATCTAAAAGTCAGGGAGTTATAGGGTTCAGGAATGATAATAATTAATTTTAGGTAAGAAGATTTACTTTGTTCTTTATAAAATAGATCATTTTTATGTCAAGAAGGGATCAAAGTATAAATATCCATATTTGAATTGTAGAAATGGTTACAATTGATTTTATTTACTGGTTACAATGAAAGATTTCGTTGCAAACAATAAAACATTCAACTGAGCAATTCTTTTTATAGTCTTCATTTCAAGTCTGAGATTGGAATTTGAGCTGAATAATACTGAATGAGACTAGCTGACTCCAAGTAGTTGTATTGATTGGCTGTTCAGTAGTGGGCAATGCTGAAAATATTTACACACAACCAATAATGATAACTGAGTAAACAGCAATAAGAGTTGAAATTAACAACAAAGGATTAGATAACTAAAAAGAAAGTGAAAGTAGAAAATAAAATAAAAGAGAATATCAAAAAATGATTGAAGAAAGGAAAAAGGAACATGATAAAGAATAAACTGCAAGGTCTGTCGGGAAATGATTTGGCTATTTAATATTAATGAAAAAGTGGTCTGCCTAGGGCAATAGCACCTTATTTCTTTTCAAAGTACTTCCGCTTAGGACTTCATGGGACCTCGCAAACTTATTCCAATATCTGTTTCATTTGTCAAAACAGTCTGCAATGTCCTCTCCTGGTATTGCCATCAGTTGCTTTGTAACATTTTCCCTAATCTCATTTACAGTCTTAACCCTATTAGTGAGGTTTAGAATATACAGATTATATCCCCTACAAAGGGATAAGACTCCTCCTAAAAGGGGGTGTTTTGGTTGTGATACTAAACTGCATTTGATGGTGAGGCTTCAGTTCTGGAGATCTGAGGAGTGTAGACTTACTCTCAATCCATTCCTATCCAGTGGGATAATATTTGTTAGAGTTTCATCTGTAGGTCAAATAGATTTGTTCTAAACATTATCTATGTTCAATAGGACCATATTAAAAAAAATTCTTGAGAAATAACACTTAAAAAGCAGCTACAGCAAAATATAAATATGAATGTACAATGAATGTGACATCTAGGCATAAAGTAACTCAAGACAGGTTGATATGCCATAAAAATCAATCAACCAGTCACAGTCTAAAAGTTGTAGAGACAAATCTGAATTATAGAGGGATGGTTATATATAAGTAATGCAATTTTTTACCCTAAAACCTTGCATAGGGCATAAAAATTGGCTGTCAGTATATTCAGAATAGTTCACTTTTTTTAAGACAGTTGTGGAATCCCTACATCTAAATTTTTTACAGTCAATTACAGAATTTTCTTTTATTGAAGTCTTTAAATTTTTAACATTGTGAGATGTTTTATTTGTTGAAGGCTTTCCACAGCGTGGATGGGTTTCAATGGATTTCTTGCCAATTTCAATTGGGATTTCCAGAGTGTGGATGGGTTTCAATGGATTTCTAGCCAATTTCAATTGGGATTTCCAGAGTGTGGATGGGTTTCAATGGATTTCTAGCCAATTTCAATTGGGATTTCCAGAGTGTGGATGGGTTTCAATGGATTTCTAGCCAATTTCAATTGGGATTTCCACAGCATGGATGGGTTTCAGTGGATTTCTAGCCAATTTCAATTGGGATTTCCAGAGTGTGGATGGGTTTCAGTGGATTTCTAGCCAATTTCAATTGGGATTTCCACAGCGTGGATGGGTTTCAGTGGATTTCTAGCCAATTTCAATTGGGATTTCCAGAGTGTGGATGGGTTTCAGTGGATTTCTAGCCAATTTCAATTGGGATTTCCACAGCATGGATGGGTTTCAGTGGATTTCTAGCCAATTTCAATTGGGATTTCCAGAGTGTGGATGGGTTTCAGTGGATTTCTAGCCAATTTCATTTGGGATTTCCTGAGTGTGGATGGGTTTCAGTGGATTTCTAGCCAATTTCAATTGGGATTTCCAGAGTGTGGATGGGTTTCAGTGGATTTCTAGCCAATTTCAATTGGGATTTCCAGAGTGTGGATGGGTTTCAGTGGATTTCTAGCCAATTTCATTTGGGATTTCCTGAGTGTGGATGGGTTTCAATGGATTTCTACCCAATTCTTAGCTCATTGAATAATCCCTGGAAGTCATCTCATTCATTTAAATTATAGATGAATGTCCAAGTTTCAAACAAAACTTAATGAATATTTGCTGTCAATGTAATTACCATTCGATGGTATCTTACTGCCAACTGAGTAACCCCCGGGGAGAATGAAAATTTGAAGAAAAGAAGAAAAGAGAAAAAAGCAAAAACATGGAAGGTTTAAAGGAAAGAGAAGGGAAAAAAGCAAAAACATGGAAGGTTTAAAGGAAAGAGAAGGGAAAAAAGATGAATGGGAAAGAAAGAATAAGAAGGAAAAAGAAGAAGCTTTTTTTGGGGGGAAAGGCACATCAACCTTGTGAGTTATTTAGTGCCAAAGCCATCCTTGTAGAAAACAGTTGTGGTACTATTTAACATATATCTGGTGTTGGTGGGGAGGGTAAGGGGGTTCATATCTTTCCCAAGAATATTAATATAAAAAATAAACTTAATAACATGACTTCAGTGTATACTCACTACAATGTCAGAGTTCAGGACATTAGCCACTCTGTCACTGGGACACTTCCTACAAAAGAAGAAAGAAAAGAATGAAAAATTAAAGGAGGAAGAGAAAATATGATGAATAAAAAAGTGACCCAAAAAGTAAGTAAGAACCAAAAAAAAGAGATAGCAAAAAGAAGAGACAGCAGAAAGAAGAGACAGAAAAAAGAAGAGACAGAAAAAAGAAGAGACAGCAAAAAGAAGAAACAGCAAAAAGAAGAGACAGCAAATAGAAGAGACACCAAAAAGAAGAAACAGCAAAAAGAAGAAACAGCAAAAAGAAGAAACCGCAGAAAGAAGAAACAGCAGAATGAAGAGACACCAAAAAAAAGAGACAGCAAAAAGAAGAGACAGCAAAAAGAAGAAAGAGTAGAAAGAAGAAACAGCAAAATGAAGAAACAGCAAAAAGAAGAGACACCAAAAAGAAGAAACAGCAGAAAGAAACAGCAAAAAGAAGAAACAGCAGAAAGAAGAAACAGCAAAAAGAACAGACAGTAAAAAGAACAGACAGCAAAAAGTTGAATGGATAAAGAAAATGTAAGAAATGAAAAAGTAAAAAAATTTGAAACTTAAGGACAGAAAGTAAAAAATAGAAAAGTAATAATGTAACATATTGACCCTCGACCGAGCCGTCAATCAAGAGATGCACCTGTGTAAATAAGCAGAAGAATAGCGAGGCAGGTGCATCCAGTTGAGGATGTCAGAATATCACCATGACCTGTGGACATGGTTGAATTCAGTGTAGATGCGTACGCCCACAGAAAGCAGGTGGGCGTCAAACAATTATATAACCAAGTGCCACAGATGGCTTGAGTCAAGTTCAGTTCGAGTTGCAGTTGGAATCAGTTGGGGACAAGATGCCAGCGTGAGAATCAGCTTGCAGACTGAGGGCTTGCAGCTCTCAGTGACCCACAGTTGAGCAACCCAGCCAGAATGAGAAAGAAATGCTGCTATGGTCAGAGGAACTTTGGGTCAATATGTAGCAGTCTGTCTCCGTCTCCAACTCACCTCTCACACATAACTGACATCAATCCTTTCACAACCCTTTTGAGAAGAAAGTGTGAGAGGTATATTTTTATAATGTTCATTCATTCATTGAAGTTCGTCATTATGTTTCTGCTTACATCTGTATGTATATGAGTATACAACAATAATAAAAAAAAGAGGGGAAAACAGATGAGGAGGTAAGAAATTAAAAAAAGTAAAGGAAGGGAAAAGAAAAAACTTAATAATAGAAGAACAGGGGGGATAATTCTGAAAGGAAGGAAAAGGAAAAGAAAAACAAAGAATAGAAGAAAGGAAAGAAAAAGAAAAGGTGAATTAAGAATAGAGGACACAAAAGAAAAAGAAAAGAAAAATTAAGAAAAAAAGAAAGGAAAGAAAAAGAAAAGGTGAATTAAGAATAGAGGACACAAAAGGAAAAGAAAAGAAGAATTAAGAAAAAAAGAAAGGAAAGAAAAAGAAAAGGTGAATTAAGAATAGAGGACACAAAAGGAAAAGAAAAGAAAAATTAAGAAAAAAAGAAAGGAAAGAAAAAGAAAAGGTGAATTAAGAATAGAGGACACAAAAGGAAAAGAAAAGAAGAATTAAGAAAAAAGAAAGGAAAGTAAAAGAAAAGAAGAATTAAGAATAGGAGAAAGAAAGAAAAATAAAAAGAACAATTAAGTATAGAGGATTGGAAAGAAAAAGAAAAGAATTAAGAATAGAGGAAAGGAAAGAAAAAGAAAAGAATTAAGAATAGAGGAAAGGAAAGAAGAAAGAAAAGAAAAAGAAACGAACTGAGAATAGAGGAAAGGAAAGAAAAAGAACTAAGAATAGAAAAAAGAAAGGAAAAAGTAAATGTAAAAAAAATAAAGAAGTATGTAAAGAAAGAGTTGTAAAAAAGAGGGAAAAGAAGAAAATGAATTGGAGAAATAGAAGCAAGAATATTAAAGGAAAAGGAAGAAAAAAAAAGGAGATATGAACAGGAAAAGAATAAAAAAAGAAGATGAAAGAGTTAGAAAATAATGAAAATGAGGAAATATTCCCAAAACAAAAGAAAAAGAAATGATATTGAACCGTGAAAAAAAAAATCAAACGTGGAGCAATAAGGGAAAGAAAATAAATTTGAAATTTAAACTAAATATCTTAGAAACTAAAAATAGTTTCAAAGAAAGATTATTAAAATAAAAGAAATTGAGAAAAAAAAGAGAAAATGGCAATTCATGATTACCAAAAGGAAATTTTGAGAGTAAAACATAAAAAGAAAACAAATAGAAAAAAAAATAAGGAGGAAATGAAGGTATGAAAATATTATGCTGACAAAATAAAGGGAAGACTATTATCACCTACAAGCCTAAAGATCTCATTTGGGGGGTTTATTTCTACTCAGAATGTCTTTGTTTTTATCTTGGTTACATTAAAGTTGTCATATAAAGCCAAGTTTCTGGAACCAATCCTTATTTAATCAAATGAAAATTTATTTATGGACTATAACACATGTCTTCTGTATTTTAGTTCTTAATAATCATGAATTTCTCCGTCTTTCCACTATTATCACATTATGAATCACAGAATGGCAATTCTGTGTGTAGCCATTAAGATTACACACATCTTACAATTATTGATTTATATTCAATACTAAAGGATTGTGGGCTTTTCTTTTCGAAGGAGTCTTAGCATCTGTGACAAAGAATACATCTCTCAAATATCTATTGTCTTCTTTGGTGAGAGTCCATGTCTCACGGCTAAGTACGATTACAGACGATACAAAAGATTTTGATGTTTGCATTCTTATGTTTAAATTTAACTCAATTTATTTTTCATCAATTTAGATAAATGTTTAGCCATTTTATTTCTCTTTATAAATTATCAGCCGATGCTACTATATTTCTCTTGTATTTTGGGTATGACATTAAACCGCATCTGGTGGTGAGGCTCCAGTTCTGGAGATCTGGGTAGTGTGGAGTCTTTCATTGCCATTAACCCAAGGTTCACTTTCATCTGGAGTGGTAGTAACTATTAGGGTCCCATCGATGGGGTGGGGTCAAATAGATCCTCTTACAAATTATTTGGATTAGATAAGAATGGCTGATATCATATAGCTATGTAAAAAAATTCTTAAAAAACAATAAAAAAAATGTAAATATAAATTTACAATGTATGCAGTTGTCAAATCTTGAGGCATAAAATAACCCTAGACAGGCTGACAAGCCATTAATCAATCAATCAAATACTTCCCTTTGGCCTAGTGGGTAGAGTGTTTGCCAATGGTCCAGAAGACCGAGGTTCAGTCCCAGGTCCAGTCATATCAAAGACTTTAAAAAATGGTACTTGATTCCTCCTTGCTTAACACTCAGTATTATAAAGTATGTATCAAGAGTAGTGGAACAATCCAGGGGAAGGAGTAGGGCCCTCCCCTACACCTCGGTGTAGTAGCTATTGAAAAGGGAGCCTTCGGGTCACCCTCGACTTCGGATGCCAACTTTACTTTCATTATTAGAACACTGAAATTTTGCAATAAAAAAATTAAAACATCTCTATCAACAAAATAAAATTGCATAGAGATATGTAAGGGATGTATTTATTTTTGGACTGCTACATGTTCATATTCTTGGTAACAGAGTTTCAATGTTGATAAGTTTGGTCATAAATAATACCTAATAACATCTCTTTTGATTGTATAGTATTCCATTAGAAACAATAAAATCCTGATATGCTTCGTTTGAAAGAAAATTATCTTTTCATAAAGATATTTTTAGCATGAATGTACTTATCGTAAGCGATTCTATATTTGGGAAAATAATCATTTTTCATCATAATGTCGTGCCGCTAGCACGGATATCCCTGACCCTCTCTCGCCACTTCTCCCTATCATTCATCACCTCTGGCAGGGCTACATCCCGTATCCTCACATAGCTGCTGTATGTATGTTCGAGCTGGTCGTACTGCTTTTGCTTGGCCATATGTGGGGGTCCATAGGAGTACCTCTCTTATGAGCTCGTCCTTGCTTCTCCAGCAGTGTCCTGCATATCTGGTTCATCTAACTTGGTTAGTTTCCGTGAGAGGAAACTTTTTCCTTTTATTTCAATTAACATGCTCCAATGTTAAGGAATCATTTAAAAGAAAAACTACTTAGTTTTTTCTTTTGCCCATTTTAACTGCATTTTTTTCTATTTGCGTTTTTGTGTTGGTTTTAGGCTTTTTTCTATGTAAATCCCATTTCATTCAGCCGATTTCATACAGTTTCCTTACAAATTTTAACACCAGTTTCAACCCATTTTTTTTATTTGTTTTGTTATACATTTTCTATTTTCATGGCATATTACTTTCAGTTTTCTAGACTGATACTTCAATAATTTTCTTGGTCTATTAATATATTTTTCTTTTTTTACTTCCTTGTTTCTTTTTTATTTGCACCAAATTTTAGACACAGCTGACTGGGAACAAGCAACACACCACCGAGTTTTCAATTCATCATTCTTTTATTGGGGCAATGTTTCCTTTCAATTAGATGTGCCTAAGCACTTGTTGAGGTCTGCAAGGATTGTCTTTTAACCATTCATATGTGTACATTCTGCTGGTATTTGTTTTAACTATGGAAATTGCAAGATCATTCATAATATTTTCCTCTAAATTCTAAAATGTATAACTGTTACCTTCAAACACTGAAGAGACTCTACTGAATTACTATGTTTTTAATGAGTTTCAAAGCTAGTGGAGGGGTGTTCTCGTGGTGTAATGGTTAAAGCGATGGACTGTGGAATCGTAGTAAGCGTATTCAAATTCCAGTCGCGCTATTACATTCGCTTTTGGACAAATACCCTTGAGAATGATATGAACTCCCTTATCCTCCCAGCTATGAGATAAATTGTACCACTACTATTCTTCTAGAAGGATGGCTTTGGCATTAAATAACCGACAAAGGTTGATATGCCATTAAACAAAAAAAAGCAAACCAAATCAATCAAAGCTACTAAATCAGTCTTAGATATCATTGATCAGTGTCGAAACTATTAAAACTATACCAGATTCCCTTTTTTTTCAATCAGATCTGGCCATATCTTTTCTGTTTAGTTTGTCTGATTTTCCCAGTAGACTAGTTCCAAAGTTATCAAAACTATCTAAGATTTCCTTGTTTGAGTTAAATCTATCTGAGATAAATATCAAGACTATCCAATATTTACTTTTTTGAATCAGTTTTCAATCTCCCAAATCTGTCTTAGATTCCTCCGGACTATCCTTAATTCTCTTCTTGAAGCTAACTGATCTCCCCTGCATCTTAGACTATTTTCCAAGTTACAAAGTCTGTGTTAGATTCCCTCCCACTGTACCAGTGCCAAATCAACACTGGCCAAATCAAATAAAAAAAAATTATTCAAATGCCATTCAAAAAAATAATAACAAAGAAAATGGAACTTTTGTTTATAGAAAGATAAATTTTAAATCAAATTTCAGACTCTAATATTTTATATCTATGTAATTGTGAATCCAAAAGGTCTACATAAAAAATGTGAATGAAATGGATCAATTTTGATATGATTTCATAAAGTTATTAATTACTTAGATTTGGTATTTAAAACTTTTAGTTGAAATGGTTAGAAATTAGAACAGGTCAAGTGTTGATGCAATAAAAGAAACAAGTGACTATATATTTTATATATATTTTACAAACAAGAAGGCAGTTATTCATTTTTAACCTCACCCAGGATTTGAACTTGCTATGTCAGCTTCATTTTCTTCTGAGAAAACCATTATGCTCAATATGATATATATATATATATATATATATATATATACATACATTGATTACATGTGTACATAAATATACATTCACATGCATCTTTACTTACCTGGCCTTAGCGCCGGATGGGGGTATCGAAATCAAAGGCCCCCACATTCAGCTGGGCCAACTGCAACATTGACACCTTTGTCCCCTATGTATAGCACTAGACCTTGCTGTCTAGTTCATGCTATAACCCAGCATCTGTGCCCGGACCCAGATTTGGGTTTGTGAAACTGCTTGGCTCATTAGATCCACATTGCACTTAGTGGGTCAATGAGCAGCATAGACCAGCAAGGTTCGAGCCTTGGCTCGTACCCAACCTTCCCCTTCCCTAAATCCCCACTATAATCAGCCTTTGGGTCATTGACCTTGTGTCAAGTCCTGTCTGGTGGGAGGCAACAACAAATAACTCGCATGCATCTTTAAATAATATTTGTTTTCACCTATGAGGTACGACCCAAAAAGTTTTAGGAATTGGTAACTTGAAAAGTTTCATTCAATTATTCAAGGTTTTTCATGTCTCCTTAACACAAAACTGCTTCATCACAAAATAACAATTGTATTTTTTATTAATTTTTCTTCCTTTTACACATTCTTACATGGAAGTAAATAATGGAAATTAATCTGACAGTATGAAGAAAATAGAAAAACAAAGTGATTAAAAAATTATGAATTTATTATAAAGGAACGTCGATGTTAAAACATTTCGGTTTCAGTAAACCTTCATCAGGATTTTAAGATAGTGAAACAAGTGTTCAGAGAACAATAATAGATGTTTTAAAACATCTATTGTTGTTCTATGAAAACTTGTTTTAACATTGACTTTCCTTTATAATAAATTCATCACTTTTCGATTATTTTGT
>OY757913.1:120689341-120716841 GCA_963585895.1 Sepioteuthis lessoniana | reverse complement strand
GCTCACAGTTGCACCTTTTTCAAAGAAATCAATAGGTAATGGATTCTTTCATATCCCAGAAGACTGTCAGCATGACCTTTTTTACTGACTTCTGCATGTGTTTTCTCTTCATGCACTGTCTTTTTTATTCTGGTTTGAACTGGAAAAGTAATGTTTAGCCTATTTGTAAACATTTCATGTTTAGCCTATTTGTAAACATTTCATGTTTGGCCTATTTGTAAACATTTCATGTTTGGCCTATTTGTAAACATTTCATTTTACTAAAACATTCTTCTCTGTACACATGACACATTCTTCTGTAAATTTTATATGGTTTGCACTTCTTAGCCACCAAAAATTTGATGACAGACCTCTGTTCAAGCCTAAAAGACTTTGTTTGATTTGCTGGCATTTTGAATAGCCTAAAAAAAAATATTTTTTTGAGAAATTAAAACAATTTTCGCTATAAAACAATGCAGAGTTTATATTTATGGAAAAATTCTGAAAAAAAAATATTTTGCTTTTTTTAAAAAAAAATATTCCTCTTATTTATTGAATAACCCTTGTGTGTGTGTGTGTATATATATATATATATATATATATATATATATATATATATATATATATATATATATATATATATTTATTTATTTATTTTAAAAATATCCAATCAGTGTCCAAAGACAGTGGGTGTTGATTATTCTTAAAATAGAATATATGAGGAAAATCATATAAATCTATGAGAGTGCTCAATGTATGGCTATTGTTAGTTCCCTATTTATTCGCTGGGGTATAACAAAATTCACATTTAGTGCATATATATTAAATAGTCATCTGACGAGACGGAGAGTATAGTAATATTCTCCACCGAAATAAATTAATTATGACGACTTACCCGAGTTTGAGTCTTCATCAAATTGTACTATATATATATATATATATATATATATATATAGGTATTCTTCAATCCAGTAATTCCAGAGTATGGTACAATTCCGTCAGGACAATTAAATTATACAAACTTAAAATATTTAAATATTCCTGGTAAAGAGCTCCATGTAAATGTTATCACAAAGCAAAGATTCCTTCAAGAAAACCAAAATTCAGTCACATTAGGATTATAAATTTATTTCCATCCTGCTAACAGCATTGATATGAATCAATAGCTAAAAAAAAAATTTTCAAGATTTCTTTAGATCTAGCATGGAGATTATGAATGCTGCCAGAATGAGGGTAGTCACAGGAGGGGAAGGGAGGGAAGGAGTCTCCTCCCATTTAAGATTACTTTTGGTCTTCTTTTGTTTCCGGTTGAGGCCATAACAAAATAATGAGACGTAAGTGTTAATTGAATTTCTTCAATAATTTAAATTTCATTTTAAAGTAACTCTTCAGGTTTAACAATGAATTAAGGAATTACAACAAAACTAAATTATTTCTATTAAAAGACTACAATTTAAACAATTACAGTAATACATATATTTTTATCCAATACAGGAAAAAACAACAACAAAACAATCCAATATATATATATATTGGATTGTTTTTTGTTTTTTTTTTCTGTATTGGTTTCTCAGATAAAAATATTCTACTCTTTAAAATTACCAAATAACATTCTATAACCCTATGAAAAATTATAAAAATTATACAATTTTTTTAACAAGTTGAACATCAATTATATTTCTATGATGTCACCAGAAGATTCCATGACACAATCTGTCTGTAATAAACACTTTTGGTCTTGTGGAAAAGTGTTACACTTAGAAAAAACACAATGTCTCATGCTACAATAATAGAATTTCTCATTATTGTTCATGAGACCAGGTTAAATCACCAATACACCTCTCACCTTTGTATGGACTGCTCACCTGCACAGAAATTAAGACAAAAATCTGAATTAGTTTTTCTAGTTTTATAAAAAGTGATAGTGTGTTGCTACAACCAAAATGTTCAGTTATGGCTTTTCTTTCTTCGTGAGACTTAAAACTTTTTTAACAATCCTCACATATATATATATATATATATAATTATTTTACTAAGATATTCTCACAAATACATATGACCAGACAAGGGAATGAGAAATTGGTGTGTGTGTATATAAATATATATATATATATCATCATCATGTCATGCCGCTAGCACAGATATCCCTGACCCTCTCTCGCCACTTTTCCCTATCATTCATCACCTCTGGCAGGTCTTCAGGGCTACATCCCGTATCCTCACACAGCTGCTGTATGTATGTTCTAGCTGGCCATCCTGCTTTTACTCGGCCATATGTGTGGGTCCATAGGAGTACATCACTTATGAGCTCATCTCTGCCTCTCCAGCAGTGTCCTGCATGTCTGGTTCGTCTAACTTGGATAGTTTTCATGATGAGAGGCAGGCGGCCATATAGTTGGTGCTTTGTGGGGTGTTACCATAAGGATTTGTTCAATATTGCTCGCAACATTCTTGTGTAATTGCCGTCTAGCTTCTTCTCCAGCCATTTTGCTAGCGTCCAAGTGGTGCATCTATACAGCAGTATCGACACGACAGCTGCCTGGAAGAAACTGCGTTTCATTTTATCAGTCAGGTTTGATTTCCATATGATTGATAGCTTATCGATAGCTGCCCATGCCTTCGTTAGCCACGTGTCGATGTCTTTTTCGGTTGATGAGACACTGCTTCCTAGGTGTGTGTGTGTGTGTGTGTGTGTGTGTGATACAATAAATAAATAAATATATATTAGTTTTTATATATATTTAATAGCATGGGTGCTTATCTGTGGCCATTAGTTTTATGCCATCTTGACATGACAATTATCTGCATCTCTCTGATGATTGCTGTGTAAAGACAGCATGAAACCTATAGTCACAGATAAGCATCCATGCTATTAGATATACGTATATAAAAACTAATATATATTTATTTGTTATTATACTATATAATAGCTCTATCATTGCAGATATTGAGCACTCTTGAAATTATACCATATTTGGTTTGCCTCTAACCTATTAAGTGAGATAGTGACAACCGTATACAGTTGTAATATATATATATATATATATATATATATATATATATATATATATAATGGATGACTAAAAGCATAAATGTTGATGAAAATTTATCTAATAAATTTATCAATCATGACCAGTTTCAGGATTCTATCATTATCAGAAAATATTTATTCAATGACTGTTTACATTGCATTTTAGAAAAGATTATGACAAACAAAGGATTTGTATTCACATGTGAATGTAACATGAATTTGGCTTAACAATGTTATTATCCAATTTTGCACATATTTATCAATAATTTCACCCTTTTTTAAAATTTTTTTTTATTTGCTTGCTGAAAAGCTGGGGGATCAGTCTCTCAAAGGTAATTGATTCGTAAATCAGAAATTTTTAACATATTAATATTTCAAATGTTTTATATTTTTGAATTTTAATATATATATATATATATATATATATATATAATATACCACAATGTAAAAACAAAAAATAGGAAAAATTATTAATTTTATTGACAAGCATTTTCACCAACAAATAAATTGAAGAAAATGTTCAATAAAATTCTGTTGCGATTACAAGTGTAAAATAAAACAAAAACACAATGAAATATTTTTATAAAGAATAACCAAGGAAATATTGACCTGAATGACCAGTATAATTGTAAAATGAATGATTGACTTTCAGAGAACTAATGCATAAGTACTAATGTTGTCTACCAAGCCAAACTAAAAGATGATAATAGACAGATGACATATATTGGATCAACAATCATGGAATATGAATGATTCATATTGTAATATTCCTTTGCATTTTCATACAGTGAATTCTGTAAAGATTTTGTGGATTAAAAACACTTTTAGTATTAAATTTGAATTAGAATTATATATATATATATATGGGTCTGATAAATTTTCATCCTGATCAAGAGATATGAAAAGTACATTTCATGTCCTCATCTTACAGCTCAGCTTATATGGCACATTGTTATTCAAGTGTTTCTGAGGCCCTTCAAAAAAGAAAAAATCAATAAAAATTTTCAAAAAGAGAGGAGCCATTCATTTTTTTCCGTTGTACTGAGAACTTTTTTGAACTCATTTGTATTTTTTATTTTTCACTTTTACATTGAATATAAGTTATATATATATATATATTTATATTTATAATTGAAACAGTCCAGGAGACCTGGGTTCAATCCCAGGTCGCGTCATACCAAAGACTTTAAAAATGATACTTGATACCTCCTTGCTTAACACTCAGCAATATAAGGTATGTATCAAGTGTAAAATGGAGCAATTCTGGGAAAGGAATAGTGCCCTTCCCTACACCTCAGTGTATTAGCTATTGAAAAGGGAGCCTTCGGGTCACCCTCGACTAAGGTCGCCAACTTTACTTTATTAATCAATAATAATTTTCCAAGTATTCATACTGAGTATTTACTCTATTTTCTATCTAATTTCTTAAATAAAAATGTGCAGAAAAAATAAAATTAAGACAGTTATGGTAAATAAATTCAAATGGCACTAGATTTTCAGAAACAGTAAGGAAATTAATATTAATATCTTTCTTCTTCCCAAAGAAACCTGTGTCCCATTGTCTTTCCAAAAGCAATAAGACATTGACCTAGTTCTTTGGTTCAACAATGGGACACATATAAGATGAGTAAATTGCCAAAGGTTAACAGTAAAAGTGTAGAGTTGATTGTTCAGATTCTTTCTGTCAGGAAATAAATACAGATTTTGTGAAACTAAAGTTCTTTTTCATCTCTTACTGATAAAGAAAACCTCTTTTTTTATTAATAGAATTACACGTCTTTCATGATCTGTCTGGTCAGTTATATTATCTACTGGAGTGAAATCTAATTCAATCAAGTATGCTGTGAATATTGTGAAGTGCTTCTTTCCATTATTTCTACCTTTGATGACAGCTTCTAAACTCTGATATGAAAGGTAATGGCTATGCAGATATTTCTTTATTTTAGATTTGGTCCGCATTAGAATTAATCTCATCATGATAGAATGATATCTACAGCATTTTCAGGCTGATATTTCTTGTTCTATCATAATTGCTTCTATTTACACATTTATTTTTTATATTTTATCTTAATTTTCTTTTTGTTCTGTTGCTAGGGCTAAGAATACACAGACTGTATCATCTGCAGAGGGGTAAGATGCCACCCCACAAAATGGTGTCCTAGGGATGACACTGATCCACTAATGATAAGGCTCCAGTTGTGGACATCAGAGGAGTGAGGAGTACCTATTCATTACTATTACTCCCAGTTCCACTCTGAGCTTGTGTGGTAGTATGTGTTAAGGTTTCAAATAGATGTGTTTATAAATTATAGCGCAAATTGATGTGTTTATAAATTATTAGATTGGAATTTTTGATAGATAACTGTAAACTATTTGTATAAAAAATAGTTAGAATTCTTTCCTCAGAATTATTATCATTCGTTACTTGAAATCATGTAACTAATTGTAAACTGCTGATTATTATTAAATGGAAATAGTTACTTGAAACAAATATCATTATAATTATCAGATAGGAATAAATGAAACCCTACAGGCAGATGAGTCTTCATAGAGTTTTGTCTAATAAACTGGACTGTTACATTATAGTTAGCAAGTTCAAACTCCCATTACACTATTACACTTACTTTTGAACTAATGCCCTTATGAAAAGTATGAACCCCCTTATCCCTCCTGCAATGAGTTAAATAGTACCATTAGTGTTCTTCTACGAGGATGGTTTTGGCATTAGATATCTCACAAAGGTTGATATACCATTAAAACAAAGAAGCCGAACCAAACCTTGAAACCATTCAACTGTGTGCAAATTACTTGCATTTGATAGGAATACTTGATATCATATAATGGTGTGCAAAAAGCTCTTAAGAAACAACTTCACTAAAAATGTAATTATAAATGTACAATGAAGCAATTCCCTAACCTCTAAGCATAAAATAACCCTAGGTGAGTTGACATACAATTAAGATCAATCAATCACCAATTTGCTTTTTAGTTTTTCCATCTATAGTCCCCTGTTTAATGAATATCTAAAAGAACAACTAAGAATATATCAACTGTCACTACTGCAAACCAGTGAGACTTCTACCCACAAAATGGGGGTTCTGGGTATAATAATCAATTCCATCAGATGGTGAGGCTCCAGTTCATGAGATCTGGAGAGTGTTGAGTCACCACTTCACTGTCCCAGAGTAGTTGTACTTGTTAGGGATCCATCTAGGAGTCAAATTGGTCTATTAGAAAATTATTTGTATTGGATTAGAATACTTGATATTATGTAACTGTGATTTCTATTTAAAATAGTTACTTGAAGATATAATTGTGTACTAAAAATTGTTATTATTAGGTACTTGAAACCATATAAGTGTTTGTAAACAAATGATTATTATTGAATCAAAATAGTTACTTGAAAACATATAATTCTGTATAAATTATTACTATTAGATAAGAATTTTTGAAATCATACAGCAGTGTGTAAATTATTTGTATTTGATAGGAATACTTGATGTCATATAACTGTGTGCAAATTATTTGTATTAGATAGGAATACTTGATATCATATAACTGTGTGCATAAAATACTAAAGAAACAACTACACAAAAAATGTAAATCTAAATGTACATTTTTGTAGTAATATCTTTTGGTCTGGCACCAAATGTAACTCTATGGTTTGCACTGTCTGGGCACTTATCTTGGACATGGTACCAAATATAATACAATAGTTTGGCCCAGCACCAATTATAACACTATCACTTGGTCCAGCATTAAATGTAATATTATATTCTGGGGGCAGTTACTATTTGTAATGCTATTGTCTAGGTACAGTACTAAATGTAACAATATCTTGGCATGGCACCACTGTAACGATATTGCAGTTACAACTACCAACTCTACTACCAGTACCAAATATAATATTGTTGTTCATGACCAAATGTAATAATAATGATTAGTCTTATCTGGGTAATGGTGCCAAATGCGGTACTATAGTTATCATGGTACTTTTACTTTGGTCTTATCCTGGTAATGGCACCAAATGTATTTCCAGATAGTTTATTAATCTTCTCTATGTCCACGCTGTTTTTGAAAGATCCACATATAGGGAAAGACACAGTCCATCCGGAACTTCTGACAGTTGGGGTGATCAGTTGGAGCAAAGTTGCCAGGGTGTTGGCAACTCAAAAACAAGAACTCTCCGTCAAGAGTTAATACTCATTTATTCTTCGATGTTCAGACCGCATACAATACGAGAGAGAGAGAGAGAGAGAGAGAGAGAGAGAGAGAGAGAGTTTATGAACAGACATAAAGAGATACCTCCCCGCCAACCAACTTCTAACTGCCCTGTCAACTGACCAACTTTTTCAAAATTTGCTAATTTTTATATATCTAAATTCAGGATATTGTTTGGGTGACATCATCTTGCTAAGTTATTAAGTCATCTCATACATGTTCCCAAATGTTTACTGTGTTTTCATTTCCCCAATCACACCTGTGACAAGACATGAATCTATTTTATTTACATTTGGTCTTCCTGTGTAAGATGACAGCCCTCTGGTCGAGGTGCACTAGCTTAAACTTTCCAATTTGACTTTCATTTCCGCTTGAAGATTTTAACTGACTTAACAGCTAATTGAAAAACTTGTGGCCTAACCAAACTAGATCATAAAATAATTAACCATCATGGCAACTGGTTCATAGTTTATATGATTCCCTAACCTCTTGGCATAAAATAACCCTCTATGAATTCACATCTTGTTAATATCATCACTCAGCGCAGTGCTGTAGTTAACAAACTAGTATTACAATTGTGGAGGCACACTTAACATAATAGCAAATGGAATTGGCAACTTGAGTTCAAATCATCATCAAGGCGGTATTCATTTCATTTTATGCTTCTTCTCTTTGGAAAGATATGAGGTTATGTTCTCTCAACTATGAATAAATAATAGGGTAGACTGTTTTTTTTTTTAGCACTGGTAAAGTAACCAATTTACGAGAAGGCAAATTGAATTCAAACCAATTATATGCTTTAAAAAAATTGACCTTATGTGGAATCCTTTCTACAACAGAGGTTTTTGGTAAATACATAGTTTATATAACTAATATTCAATCCTCTTTGTGTACCAAACGATGATAAGTTTAGTATTTAGTATATATTGCATGTTTAGTACTGAATAGAATGAAAATTAAGGGTTCAGAATATACTGGCATCTTTCCTAAATTAACTGGATTTTATAAGGTTTTATTTTAGACATCCTGACTCAAACTATAAAGCTGAAATGTTTATTGCAGAATTTCATCTCCAAATGTCATTCATAGAAGTACACGTCAGAGAAAAATTCTTATCCTCCACATTCTTTGTAATTCTTTTTCAGTTTATCTAAGTCCATTTACTCAAGTTTGAGATTATGAAACCAAAATAACTTCAGGATCTTCTAAATAAAGATACATAATTCTAATATTATATGTATAAAGGTTTTTATTTGAATTAAGATGTTCTATTTCAAAATCTGAATGATAATATTTTCAAAATCTTTCTCTCGTATGTTTTTAAAGAAAAACAAATTTGGGTGTACAAATAATTGCTCTTTGGTTTAAATTCTGACCTAAAAGAAATTTATATGGCAGAAACTCTGTGCTTTTAAAAGATGTATATTTTAAAATAAGTATGAACATTGACTGCTACAAACAAACTGAACTAATATTATATGGAGGAATTTATCTGTCTGCAAAAGAAAAACAATTGGAATGTTAACAATTCTTCTCTAAGTTATAGATAATCTGTACGATAATTTTGTTCCAAATTTTGTATGTTTCAGGTCTGTTCAAAAAGTTTAAAGACTGAAGCTGTATTTACCAAGACAGAAATGAACAATGACTAAAACATTAATTTTCTTTGAAATACTTGGTGTGTTTAAAAAGTATAATGACTGAAGCTGTATTTACCAAAATAAATAAGCTCCGACTATAAATCCTGGAAACCCTACAAAAAAGCTTAAAATCAATAGAATTAATTTTGAAAATAGTGACAATGTTTTGAAATGCCTTTATATATTTTTTTTAAATATTCTATATTTCTTGATAATATTTGTTTCCATTGATAGCATTCTGTTTTTTTTAATTCATCAGCAACTCAGTTTTATCTAACTCTGTGTTTGTGTAGTTTTGTTATGTTATAAAAACCAAAAATCTTTCTAAAGTCTTTTAAAACACTCTTTACACATGCAAGCAACCCTTGAGGTCACTTATGAAAGGTCCAAGAGCACTCGGGACAATTTTGGTAAATTTATCCACCAATTCCGACCTGAAACCAAGTCACTTATCAGGAAACGTGAAAGGATCTTAATTAGATTATAGACTAAATGTTTCTTTATCATTTAATCAAACATGCTATAAAATGTATATATATATATATATATATATATATAATAGAATTTTCATTTACATTTTTATTGCTAGTTTCTAATTCTATTGGATTTATATAACCAAAAAATTATACAAACAGACTACATACTATTTTCTGTGAGATTCTAACTGTACTACAGAATTTACCTTCTGGATATCAACAGAATTTTTTTGGATACATGAAAAATATTGAAATATATTTTAGATTGATCCCAACATTTCAAACGATAAATATTTTTCTTCACTTGATTTAACTTTAAAGATAATCCAACATTTATTGATTATATTATCTAAAAGTATTGATCCTTTTCTTGGTTCATTTGAATCAAGATTGTTGATCAAATTGTATTTGGAGGCTTCACTTGATTTAATCTTAATCAAATACCTTTTATACAACTGATTAGACAACATTTGATCAAATATTGTTTCAGTTTATTAATTCATGTTCAGTGATCAGTGTTTGTTCGCCTGAATTTATCTAACAATGTGTCCCACAATAGTTGTTACCCTTTGATTATAGATTTGTTAAGATAAATGTAGTAATCATTTTGAGACAGAGATCGTATTAGATTCAAGCCTATTGATCCAAGTTCCAACCGAGTAGAAAAATGTTGATTTATTGTTGACCCATTATGAACACCTGTAATTAGATCATATGAATGTCTTTTTCAAAACACCAGAGACTCAATTTGTAATTTGTAATTTGATTTGATACTGGATCACTTGATCTAATAATATAAAATGGGATCATTGGACTTTCTTAAATTTTTATTAATTTGATACAAACTGATTTGTTTTAATGTGAAAGAATTTTCCACTTGTATTGTGTTGCTTTCAGAGAAAAGAAAATGATTAAAAGTTCAAATGAAGAAGAAAAAAAGAATTAATTAATTTAATAAGAAAATTCTTTGAAGAAAATTTCTCAAGTGAAATGGAAAAGAAAGAGGATTGAAAGTGAAGATAAATTTCAATGGAAATTTACTAAGCTTTTTGCTTAGATGTGGCACAAGGCCATATGGAAGATAAATTTCAATGAATCTAAATAATATTGCTGCCAACAAATTTGAAAAACATGAGATTGATTCAAATTGATTGAGCTGAACAGCCAACCATAGGGCAAGATTTCAAATTTTGTTTTTTTTTGAAGACTTACAAGTTAATAAACTTCATCAAAAAGTTAATGTTTATAAACTCCCTCTGGCCATTGCTTATATAACAAATACAAATGCCTTAACACTTTTTTAAAGTTTTGATTTTCTGGCTGGTTGGTTGGTTGTGTTTTATCACATATTAACCCTCGTAGGTTATTTAATGCCAAATCCTGTTTATAAATATATATAAAAATATATGATTTGTAAATGATTAGTTTGTTGGTGACAATTTTTAAACCAGCTAGAGCTCATTGTTAACTGGTTTCAAACATTGCTATGTAACACTAATAGTTCAATTTAATATTAATCATTTGTTTGCACACAGTTAAAAGGTTTCAATTATAGTAAATGATAAAACAATTCTATTTTAGCCATAGATGGGACTTTAACAGGTACCACCACTCTCGGTCTGAGCAGATCTGAAACTAATGCCAATGAAGGAGTACTCCCCATTCCCCAGAGCTCCAGCACTAGAGCCTCACCATCAGAAGGTTTTGTGTCCTATTCAGTGTCATATACCATTGGGCTGGTGTCTTACCCCTCTGCAGAGATGAAGTCAGTGTATTCTACAGTTCCAGCCAACTGGGTTCTTGATTTTTGGGAGACAAGAAAAAAATCATGGGGATAAATGTCATAAATTTGGTTTTTGACTTGTAAACTTTCACCCAAATATCTACTGTAAAATGAAAATATATTGATTCAGTTTAGCTAGTCCAACAGACGTAAAGTATAGGTTAAGTTTATTATGATATTTACATTATAAATGGAATATTTCAATAAAAAACTAGACAGGACTCAATGTGGTGTAAGGGTTAAAGTGCTGGACAGTGGAATTGTAGTGAATCCAAATTCCAGTCATGTTATTATGTTCTCTTTTGGACTAATCGTCTTGGGAAATGTATGACTCTTCTTATCCTCCTAGTTAATGTTTAAACAGTATCACTACATTTGTTCTACAAGGATAACATTAAGAAATTAAATAACCCATGAAAGTTGATATGCCATTAAACAAAGAAACCTGAAATATCCTGAAAAGTTTTGGAATTTTCAAAAATTAATGTCTATCTTTCTTCATGTGTTTGACTAAACAAAAACATTATTTCTACAAGGTAATTTGATGAACAGTACAAATTTTATTTCTTGATTTTTGTATAAGATATCTCATATCTTCATCATCTACAACATTTATTGTATGATTATTTTACTCCTTTGAGAGTTTTTCGCACCAACAGGAGTTTGAGTGACAGCAAGTCTACTCTAGTCACCAGGACTCTTCTCACTATTCTTGCAAATCTTAATAATACTATAGGTTGGATGGTCTTTACTTGTCCTCTGATTTCTAAGTCTTTCAGTCTCTTTACCAATTCTTTGAGGATTGTTCCAAGTGCACCAATTACAATTGGTATCACTGTCACCTTCATGTTCCACAGTTTCTTCAGCTTTCTAGCAAGGTCCAGATATTTATCCCTCTTTTCACCTTCTTTTAATTTTACTCTGTGGTCTGCCAGGACAGCAAAGTTCACTATTCGGTAGGTTCACTTCTTTTTTTTTTTTTGGACTATCACTAGGTCTGGTCATCTGGCTAAGATTAGGTAATCCATTTGTATCTCAGAATCACAAAAGTTGGTGTCTCAATTTCCCGGATGAATTCCAGGTTGTGCATATATCACTAGTGCATATGGTCAAATTTAAATTTCTTGCATATTTCCCAGACAGGCTCTTCAGCCTCGGTGAGCCAACTAGTCTAGGAGAAGGAAAACTCTGAATTCAAACCTGTTAAACTCCGCTTAAAAACTGACCTTGTGTCATATCCTGCCCGAGCAGAGGGGTTGGGTAAATAGGATCAACACTCTCTTAAATGCTGGCAAATCCTCTTCACCTTTTTTTCTTGACACATACAGTCTTTCGTGTCTGGGATGTCAGGTTTTAGGCATCATCATCAGTTTTCTTGTTCTCTGGTCCATTTCTTGAAGTTCTTTCTTCATCCATTTTAAGAATGGTCCCAAAAGGGACAGTCCGGGTGTTTATACCTTTGATGAGATTTCTGCTATATAGTTTAGTTTTGAATAGTTTTCTCATTCTCTTGAGGTATGATTTTTTAATTTTTTCTTTCATCTCCACTTATTTGATGGTGTCCACTTCCAAGATTCCCTAGTACTTGTAATTTTCCTTTTCTCTGAGCATTCTGATTTTTTCTTGATTTAGTAGTGTTGTGGCCCTGGAAAGGGTCACTAATGAAAACACAGACACGGATATTAGGTAAACAGATTATATTGCACAAGAAAGATAGAGTTACATAGAAAAGGTAATAAGTCTCATACTGTTTGGATAACTCCGGTATTGATCTTCCCCTGGCAGCAAAATCACTCAGTACTAATAAAGGTAAGAAGAGTCCATTATGGTGAGATGGGTAAGACTCCCACAACAAGTAGTTCTATTGCTTCTGTCATTTGTCATTTTCTGCTTCTCATTATTTTTCTTTGTCAAATTTTATCCCTATATCTTGACTCTATATCCTCACTCTCTGTATTAAGGTTTCCAATCCTTTTTATTTTTGGCAAACTGTTTGATGTCGTCAATGTATATAAGGTGATTGATATTTTCCTGTGATTTAGAAAGTTTTTAGCCACCTGTGCATTTCCTAATTATATAATTGAGTGGCATTGTCGCTATCACAAATAATAATGGTGATAGCACATCTCCCTGGAACATACCTCTCTGGATTTTCTCCTCAGCTAAACTTTTTCCTCCTGCTGTCAATTCCACTCAGCAGTTTTTCATGGTTTCCTCGATGAACATTATGACTTCATCGAATATCTTGCCATTTTAAGAGAGTATATTATCTAGCTTTGGGGGACTATATTGTATGCCTTTTTGTGATCAATCCATACCATAACTACATTTTTTGTCTTATTTTGCTCTTCTTGAGGATGTGTTAATCAGTGTATAGTAGATCTCCTGTTCCTCTTGTTCCCTTGCAGCATCCTTTTTCTTCTTTTGGAACAGTCTATGGCTTATTAGTAAATAGTAAAACTCCTCCCTAATTTGTGCCTATAGTATTTTCCATATCATCGGTGAGTATGTTATGGATCTGTAGTTGTTTGGGAGGGCAGTTCCTTTTTGGGGGTCTTTTTGGATCAGGGTGGTCTTTCCTTTGGTCATCCATTCCAGTATGTCTGTTTGTTCCAGGCATTCATTTATTTCAATCGCCAGTCTGTTGTGGATGGAAGTGAATTTTTTAAACTAGTATCCATTTATACCATCATGGCCTGGTGTTTTCTCATTTGGTATTTTTTTGACTGTTGCTCTGAGTGAATCAATGTATATCTTTACCTTTGGTCCTTCTTTGAGTCCTTGTAGCTCTTTTTCCATGTTATTTATCTATTTGGCTTTTCTGTTTTGATCTCTCAAATTATTTGTCTCCAAAATAGTTTTGCTTTCCTTACATCCAGTTGTTGGTATTTCTTCATGTATTCTTCCCCTATTTTATGGTAGAACTTTTTTGGTTTTTTGGAATGTCCTGTTTTGTCTGTATTGTCTTATCCTGTCTCAATATCTTTTTAGTCTGTCTTCTTTTGCCAGTAACTTTGGATTTATTTCCTGGAGTTGTATCATTTCTTTTGTGTTGCTTTTTTCTTCTTGTCCAAACTTATTCTAGTGTTTTTGTCTGCCTTAGTATTTTTGCTTGTTGTCGTATCATTTCTTATCTGTGTTTCCAATCTAATTTTCCATCCAAGTTTTGAGTTTCTGTCACTATTCTTTCACAGAACACCAATTTTAGTATAGACTAATTTTGCTCCTGCATAGATTAGCTCATTTAATTTCATGATGTTGTTCACTGAGATATGTGTCGATAATTTGTTTATTTTTTCCATTTTTGTCTTGACTTTTTCCAGTCTTGGTTCCTGAAAGATGGTCATGATGTTTTCTTTTCAGACATAAGTCTCTTTATAGACTCTACATTTGTTTTTTCTTCTTGTGTTAATATTTGTTCTGTGTTTGCATGTGTGATGTTTCAATTACTGTAACTTTGTATTTCAGTTCCATTCGAGTGACCTTGTTTTTCAATATTTACTGTTCTGATTGTTATTATTATTGTTAAAGTAAAGTTAGTCATCATAGTTGAGGGTAACCCGAAGGCTCCCTTTTCAATAGCTACTATGCCGAGGTGTAAGGGGAGAGCGCTCCTCCTTTTTGTGGATTGCTCTACTTTATGCTTGATTTGTACTTTATAATACCGAGTATTAAGCAATTCTTTGGTATGACTTGACCTGGGATGGAACCCCAGTCTCCTGGGCCATTATTATTATCACAAAAGTATTCACAATATCTTTGTTCACCGTAATTACTTGGTTTTGTGATATTTTATCACAATTCAAATAGATTTTCACTTCCTTTTTCCTATTTTCATGGTTTGGTCTCTTTGTTTCTGGGCATATCAACTTTCATTGATTATTTAATGCCAAAGTCATACTTGTACAAGAATAATAGTGGTACTATTTAACCCCCTTAGCTGAGGGAGGAATAAGGGTGCCACAGTACTTCCTCTCCATTTTTATGTATAACCATTATTAAATAGCTAGACGGCAATTACACAAGAATGCTGTGAGCAATATTGAACAAGTCCTGGAGGCAACACCCCACAAAGCACCAACTATACGGCCACCTACCTCCCATCACGAAAACTATCCAAGTTAGACGAACCAGACATGCAGGACACTGCTGGAGAAGCAGGGACAAGCTCATAAGGGATGTACTCCTATGGACTCCCACATATGGCTGAGCAAAAGTAGGATGACCAGCTCGAATATACATACAGCAGCTCTGTGAGGATACGGGATGTAACCCTGAAGACCTGCCAGAGGTGATGAACGATAGGGAGAAGTGGCGAGAGAGGGTCAGGGATATCCGTGCTAGTGGCACAACATGATGATGATGATGATTATTAAATAAATTTTTATTTCCTTTTTCTGACTCATTAAACTAAAGAGTCATTGTGAAGTGCACAACAAAAATAGGGAATGATAGGGAGAAGTGGCGAGAGAGGGTCAGGGATATCCATGCTGGTGGCACGACATAATAATGATGATGATGATTATTAAATAAGTTTTTATTTCCTTTTTCTGACTCATTAAACTAAAGAGTCATTGTGAAGTGCACAACAAAAATAGGGAATGATAGGGAGAAGTGGCGAGAGAGGGTCAGGGATATCCATGCTGGTGGCACGACATAATGATGATGATGATTATTAAATAAGTTTTTATTTCCTTTTTCTGACTCATTAAACTAAAGAGTCATTGTGAAGGGCACAACAAAAATAGGGAATGATAGGGAGAAGTGGCGAGAGAGGGTCAGGGATATCCATGCTGGTGGCACGACATAATGATGATGATGATTATTAAATAAGTTTTTATTTCCTTTTTCTGACTCATTAAACTAAAGAGTCATTGTGAAGGGCACAACAAAAATAGGGAATGATAGGGAGAAGTGGCGAGAGAGGGTCAGGGATATCCATGCTGGTGGCACGACATAATGATGATGATGATTATTAAATAAGTTTTTATTTCCTTTTTCTGACTCATTAAACTAAAGAGTCATTGTGAAGGGCACAACAAAAATATAGAACTTTTCATTAAGCTTTAGTTGTTTGGTTGGTTTTATGGCATATTGATTTTTGTTAGGCTACTTTATGCAAAAATCAATTATGGGGGGGGGTTTCAAGCAATTACCTTCTTTAATGTTTAATGTAACTATTCCTAATCAATAATCGTTTGTAAAAAAATCATATTGCCAAGTTACTTTTCTTAAGACAGTTTACTCCTTTATATCGTTTAAGTATTCCTATCTTATACAAATAATTTGCAGGTTTAATATGACTCTCCCTATGTAATAATGATAATTTGCTAACAACTAAATATTTTTAATTAACTATTTCTGTCAAATGTTTTAAGAACCAATACATTAATAAATTATAATCCTTTTAAACAGGTAGTGGGTAGAGTGTTCGCCAATGGTCTGGGAGACCTAGGTTCAATCCCCGGTTGCGTCATACCAAAAACTTAAAAAATGGTACTTGATACCTCCTTGCTTAAAACTCAGCAATATAAGGTACCTATCAAGGGTAAGGAGTAGCACCCTCCCCTACATCTCGATGTAGTAGCTATTGAAAAGGGAGCCTTCTGGTTGCTCTCGACTACGATCGCCAACTTTACTTATAAACAGGTAGATACAACAGACATGGTTACAATATCTGTTTTAAGAGTCAGTGTATTCAGTTCATGATCATTTTAAACATCAGATGTATTTGGCCCATAGATGGGAGACTAATGGGTACTATTACTCCACGTCTGAGTGTATAAGGGAGTAATCACAATGAAAAGGTGACTCCCCCCTTGACAGCTCTGAAACTGGAGCTTTACCACGAGATATTGTTTTGTGTCATCCACACACCTTTAAATTACATTTTGTTAAAACTACTAAATGTGTTCTGATCTAAAAAAAAGAAAAACTGTTGTGTAGGTAAATTATATCAATAGATAAAATGTACTTTTGGAAAAATTATTTTATATCATTTGTAATTAGTGATAAATTGTTATCAATTTCTTCTAAAATCATCCAAAATATAAATATGAGATGTAATTAAAATATATGGAGCCTGAAGCTGTACATTTAAAAAAAAAATAATGGTTTAAATGAAGATGTGAGCTTAACTGAGCAACTTATCTTTTCAAGTGATAATGACTTGACATTTATTTATATATCTACAATTGGTCTTGATAAATCAGTAGCAATTTGAAACAAAAAAGGATAATGAAACCAGTCTTAATATTTTTGGGACAGAAGTATTTAAAAAAAAAACCCATAGGACTGTGTAAGTGCAGCCCTTTCATACATACTATACCAAATTCTATGTTACTGTTTCTTGTTCCTTAAACTGAAAATTCATCTGTAGGCTAAGAGATTTGGGAGGAATCTCCTACTAATGGACTCAACCACTCGCCATAATACTGGAAGACAGCAATACGAAGTCAGTCTACATCCAGAAGCTAACCTCACCTCCGCATGGTTATGCGAACTAGCTTACCATCCTTTGTTCTTGTAAATATATACCTATACTATAACTGTGGTGTTCTGTTCTCTTTGTGACCCCTTCCAGGGCCATAACATATATGCATACTATTTTGCTACTTCACATAACAGAACTGATAAAAATAGCACAAAAGAATGTTTAAGCAGTTTATGGAGAAGGTATTGTGTATGATCAAACATGTCAAAAATGGTTTCCAGAGTTTCACTTTCTTCAGTCTGCTGGAATATTTGAAATTGATAATCATCAAATGAAAACATAAAAATGTTCAACATTATTTAATGTGAGAGTTAACCAATATATTAAAATATGTAAATTAAGTAGCAAATACTGTAATTATTTGTGTGTAATATACATTCATGTATACACCCCCCCTTTAACGTTGAACTATAAAATTCTGAAAGAAAATGAATTTGAAAGGCATGAGGTTTATAGCGGTTTCAAGGAATTTTGTTATTTTCCTGAACACTATATTTTTTAAGGCAACACAAATGAATTACGAAACTTTGCTTTAACAACACAACAACGAAAGTTCTTTATTTGCAGCTTTGAATATGGTTTGTTTTTGGTGCTGCAAGGCTCGTGGAGTTTAGACTTGTTAGTTTTGGAGACGAAATGGCTTAGCGGGATGTTGAGACAGCAGCGTGTTGTTGGACGTGTGAGGGATGTGTTTAAAGTCACCGTGTAGTTTTGTATCTGGTTTTTGGAGGAGAGTCTGCGATATCTCCATGTTGTCGAGAGCAGGGTTACGCTCGGATTGACATAGTCAATTTTTGGGGTGACAAGAAGTGGTGCCTGTGGAAGGCATGCGTATGTTTCTAATTTATGTTCAACTGGGATTCCTCGTAAAGAATCCATAAATTAGATGGTTCCCTCGTTGGGTGTCCATGTTGCTGCTGCTAGTGTTAAAGCCACAGTGAGATGTCCCCACTGGGTGGCTTGTTTAGCTAAAAAGCATCGCTAAGCAGGGACGGCCAGAGGCACGTCTGTTCTGGTCGCCGTCTCAAGCCAAAGAGAGTGGATTTGGCCGCTCACCCGTTTTGCTAGCCGGAAATGAAGGTCCAGGCTGAATAGGATAAGTCATCCTGATTGGGTGAAATTCAGTGTTGAATTAAATTGCGCGCCAAACCAAAATACGAGATTTTCCTCTTCTCTACAGGTTGATTCAAATTAATAAACTACCTGAAAAGCAAACCATAGAGCAAGATTTCAAGCTAGTAACATCAAATTTTGATTTTCTGAAGAAACAATCTTGGGACTATAAAACTTTGGCAAAAAAATTCTCATATATAATATACACTGACTTTTTAAAAATTGTAGTAGCTAAATTTACCTATATTTACCCTTTGTTTAACTTTTTATCAGTTCATATTGACTAAAATTAAGAATTTATAGAGTTTAGGTTATATCTTAAAACACAAAATTTACACAGTATTTAGAGAAAATGCACAAATATGTCCACACAAAAATGTAACAAACTTGTAGCAAAAATAAGCTCATATTAAGAGAGACAAAATTATAAATAAATACCTATATTAAGAGAGACAAAATTATAAATAAATACCTATTCCAGTGGATATTTCCTTGTAATGGTATAAAGCTTATTTGTTTGGACTATGGATATAAATTACTTTCAGTCATGAATCTAATCTTTCTTTTGTGTCTTGGTAAATACAACTTCAATTTTGATACTTTTTAAACACAACTCTATCACTTAATAATGAAGATGTTCCCAAAACTCTCATCTTAGTTTTTTTTAATGTAATTTGCTTGTTCTGTGTTTGTGATGAAAAAGATAATTCTGTTACCATTAGTGCTCTATCAGGATTAAGAAGGATTAAGTGATGCCAAATATCTACAAAGAGTCTTATAGTTTTTGCATTTTTTAAGGATGGATTAGCAGGTAATTTTTCATTTTCTATTATATAAAGAAAATTCGAATTTATCTTCCCTTATTATTATAGCAGGTGTCAATAATCTTCCTAAAAAACTCTGGGTAGGATGGAACCAAATCTTTTCCAAGATAACTTCTCTGTAGACACAATCTGAGAACACCTGTTAATTAAAATGTTTTATACAATCTTCTGTAAAGCAAATTTTTTCATTCAACAATTCTTTGATTGCAAAATGATTACATAATTTCTGCCAAGAACATATCTCACCCTTTGATAGTGGGAAAAAGTAACCTACCTCTGGCAATCCCCTCTAAAGTACTCTCTTTGAAGTACATATTTTTTATTTTTTAAGTAGAGGAATTGATATTGTGAATTGAATTACCATGACCAAAAAATCTGCCGAACACCTACTGTGACGGCAAATTGACTAAAATCCGAAAACGGGACTTTATTTTCGCACGTGTGAAGACGGGGCAGGTTGGCACTTGATCCCCTACAGAATAAGTCCTGTTCAGAGTTCTTCTCTCAGGCAGATAAGAACTGGCATATTACGTGAGGGAATAATTTAGGACCAGACTGACCGCCGCTGGCAAGGGGTTCCAAATTTCACACTATCACACACCCACCAGGCAGCTTTCTTCCTTCCCCGAGACAATGGAAGATAATGAGCCTATAGGTTTTAGTTGTAATAATATTAATATTGTAGTAGTCGGCAACTCCGGTTTCCCGTGTGATACTTTAGGAATTAATAGGACAATCTAAGCAAGATAACATAAGGCGAATAGAAGCTGGAAAGAAAGCATGAAGTAACAACAGAGACCACATGGTAAAATGAAAATACATAAAATCCTTTACTACTTATATATACACATTCAGAGTGTCAAAAACATATAATTGGACAGTCCACGAATATAAACGTCTTTTCTGATTTTTGTCCTTCTTCAAATTGAGAGAGAGAGAGTGGTAAACGAAATTTGGGTGTAAAGGAAAAATGTCCCCAAAGTTACTTATCTTATTTTCGACGAGGTTCCACTGGAGAATTTTCTTCTTTCACGGGCTACTAGACTTTGTTCTGTTTTTAGTACTGGCTTGAGGGACTCGGGTCTCTCATGTCTCAGTTAATCTTTTTGTCTTCAGCCCGGAGTAAAATGGCTATGGTCCGTCTGCCACGAGCCTTGCTCAAAAACTACCTTTTTTGTCCTTTACGTCCGCTGAGGGGAAGGGAACCCCACTTCCGTTTGGGGTCCCCGCCAATCATTTGGCTTCTCTCTCTTTCCCCTTCCGATGTCCGGCGACCTGAGGTCACTAAGTGCGAACATCTGGTCTATCTCCTCTGTGACCCACATTCTCTCTTAACGGTCACTTTTTAACTGCTAGATAGTGCTAATAGCAACACGGGAGGATAGTATCATTCTTACCTCTTCGTCTCCGTGAGCTATCACGTGACACTACGCACAATATACAGGAACACTGGACAGCTGTTTCGACCTTATTAGGTCTCATCAGTAGTGTATACCGTAATCTCCACCACTGGAGTTCAAACCAGCGAACAGATTGCACTGCTAATGAGACCTAATAAGATTGAAACAGCTGTCCAGTGTTCCTGTATATCGTGCATAGGTACTCTCTTTAAAGTTTCACTCACTTAGTCCAACATTCCTTTTGAAAACAGTCGGAAAAGTCTTCTCTCGGGATCATCATCAGCTCAATCTGAAATTTCCCCCTTTTTTAATAACTTCTATATATGACAGGAACTGAATCTGAATTATTTAGGGAGGACTGATTGAGCTATCTGTGGGAGACAATGTTTTACCAAAAATCCCTGCTCGGGATATAAAAAATCTATTTAAACTATCATTGTAAATGTAATGCTACGACACCAACTCATGACCGAGTAACCTCATGGAAGAGTAGGTGTTCATATATGTGCAATAATGTCTTCTTTAATTGACTGCTGAGTTATGTCTTAGTAAAACAACTAGTTCTCAACATATTCATAATAGCTGGATACTTTATGGACATAGACATTTTAATTTTATGCAAAAATAATCAGCCATTTATTAATTAGTTTCAGTCTGCAGAAGATGAAATATTCTTTAACCAAAAATTAGATTCAATAAAATCATTAAGAAAAATAAATATCAAAAATGAATACTATTTGAATATTAGAACATAAGAAAAATATAATATTTCCAACTTTGAGTTGTTTTTATCACAATCAAAAAAAAAAATCAAACTCCGTGTATTGATGTTGTTCCAATTATCAAGAAAAAAATTGAAACATAAAAAAAAAATGAATAAACAAAATAAAAAATAAGATAAAAAATAAATAAAAAAATTGGAACATAAAAAAAAATGAATAAACAAAATAAAAAATAAAATGAAAAATAAATAAAAAAATTGAAAGATAAAAAAAATGAATAAACAAAATAAAAAATAAAATAAAAAAATAAAAAATAAAATAAGAAATAAATAAATAAAAATGACTAAACATTATATTTTTTTCTTAAATCACCAAACCAGGAAAAAAACAACAAGGAAAAAATTAGTATTCTATAAATGAATGTTAAATGAAGCAGCAAATATTTCTACAAGTTTAAAATAATGGGATTACTATTATTTTATTTTATTTTATTTATTTATTATTTTGTTATTTTGAATCCTGGTTGTTTTCTGGGCTGAAACTTAAAAATAAATAAAATATGCATGAATGTATTTTTGAAATAAATGTGCTTTATTGCTTCTATTATCTATTTTTCCAGACATCAATTATCAATAAATTGATCCTAACAACAACAACAACAATAATAATAAAATGATAATAACAACAAAATACTACTAGTATACCATTATTATTATTATTATTATTATTATTATTATTGCTATAATTATCTATAATCTTCAAAAGTTTTTTCCCACCAGCTTTAATTGATGGTTTTTCACTGGAATCTAAGTGACTGCAAGTCTCCCAGGTCTGTTTTAAGTATTCTAACTGATTGTAACAGTGTTGTAGTCTGGATGATTTCAAATTATCCTTGACTCTCCAGTCGCGTCGGGTTCTCTCTTCCAGGTTCTTGGGAACCATTCCATAGGTACCAATTACCATTGGTATCACCTTCATGTCGCAGAGTTTCTTTGACCCACTGGCAAATGTTGGTCTGTCATTTTACTTTCATTTATTTTTAATCGATGGTCTACTGGAACTGAAAAATCCACTTGATGACAATTTCCTTGCTAAGTCTAGTCTTTTGGCCTGTGTTATGGTTGCGTAACCTGTTTGTATTTCTGAGTCCCAGAGAATCTGACAATGCGTTTAATTTTCTCGGACAGATTCTGGTTTGTGCATACACCATTTATTATTATCATTATTTATACTTTTGAATTTTCACACCTGAAAAAAATGTTGGCTTTCCCTAGAGATTAAATGATATGAAGACTTCTTAATCCTCCAGGTCTCTCCTCAGAATTCTTACTAATTTTATCTGCATGGTCTCAATTCTCCAAATTTCTATCCCCTCTTTGCTAGGCACTTTGGGATTGTTCCCTATGCTCTAACCATGATTAACTTGACTGTCACCTTCATTTTATAATTTTTCATTTCTCTAGTCAAGAAACATATCTAACTTTGTACTTTTTAATCATTTTACAGAATGGCTAAGCCAATATCTGACATTCTATTCTACTCTTCCCAATAACCCGATTAAGCTTAGAATAAGTGTGCATTTCCCCCTCTGTACATATTCCATTGATCTGTAGAGTCAAAATACTATTACTTGTATAGTTCCAAGAAAATCATTTTCTCCTATTGAGTGATGTTCTATTGCCTGTGTCTGTTGTTGTTGTTCATTAAAGACAGCTGAATGAGACCTTTTTAAGCTCAATGTCAAATGTCTTACTATTTATATAATTTGTAATTATTAAAAAATTATTGAATTAGAATTGCTATGAAACATCAACAGACATTAAAGAAAAGTTTCTAAAACCCACTGACCAAAGAGAAAAGACAGTTTAAAACTATTGAATAAAAGCAGCCCTGAAGCCATTTGATTTAAGAAATGCTCTGATATATTCACCTTTATGCCTCCATCTTTTTTCTTGTCTATAACGGTTGCGCATTCAATATGTCAGAATGAATTAATTGAGGTCATATTGGGAAAAATTTTATCGAATTTTTAAGAGAAACATTTTTAATGTTAAGTGAGTGATAAGAAATTTATTGATTTAAATATATTCATTTTTTATCTGGTTCGTTCTAATTAATCAATGACATCATATGATTGTTATACATTTCCTGTTTGAAAAGTTACCTTTAAATTCCAATTTGTAAATGTGTATAATTATTTTAAGAAGACAAACAGTTTAATATATTCTTTTGAAGTCTGGAAATTTAAATTCTGCATAAATAGTTACATCTTGCAGCAATATGGATTCTTAGTGTTTGTTTATTTTTAGATGCATCCTATCTCAATGAGAAACCTCCTTTCCTCATTAGGAACAAAAACTTTTGAAATTAAAATTTTCCTTTAGGTCTAATAATAATGCATAACAAATTTTGTAGTGCTGTAATCAAATGTTTGGTCATCTTTTGAGGTTATTCATATAGATTTTTATTATTCTTTATTCTTATAATACACATCTTTAGTATATATAAATATATATATATATACACGTAAAATCTAGGTTTAGTAATGCTACAATTGGACTGCATTTAAAGCTTAAGTTTAACATTTGACAAAGATTATACAGAAAGAGAAATCATTTGAGAGAGAGAGAGAGAAGGAGAGAGAGATGACAGCTATTTCTATAACAATTCAAAATAAGCAAAAACAAGAATGAAAACAGAAATTTGGAAGTAATCTACTTAAAAAGTGGGGGTGAGGCTGAAGACAAAAATCCAAAAGAGAGACAATAAGCAGATTCTCCGTCTGATTTTTCATCATCTACTGATGGAAACATATAGTTTATTGATTCACATAAGTAAATATATCTAAGTCATGTGACAACACAAATTACTACACTCAAAATGTGCTAACCAGTTTGGAAAGTTTTAAGTTGATTTGATTTATTAGACATGCTACTAAATGGCACCCATTTCTCTTGTAGAAAGACGCTGTGTGTTTTTGAAATCCTGATTTTTGCTGTGACACAGGGAATATCAAAATAATTCAGTTTTAAAGTTCAGTTGGAAATGACATGGTGACCCTAGTTTAAATCCAGGACAAGGCTGTTTGCATTTCACAGAGCACTATGAATCCAATTATTCTCCCTCCACTAATGAGTAAATAGTAGGACAGACTGACTCTTTGATTCGGCAACCAGTCAAGGAGATGAAAATCTTTGAATTCCAACCTGTTTAACTCGGTTTAAAAATTAACCATGTGTCACATCCTGCTCCTGCAAAGGGGTTGGTAAATGCCTTCCTACAAAGATGCTCGTGGTGTAATTGATATGTTATAGAAAATAAACTTGTTCACCAGAGTTCAGATCCCTATTGAGGCTCTCTGTGTTTCACTTGAAATATTTTGGTTGCATGTAGACCTCTGTAGAATATTGCTAACACATCTGATGACTATCTCCCTTGACTTGCAGTTGTCTGCTCTTGAATAGGTGTAAATTGCCAGCATCTTGGGTAAGCTCGTTCTTATTGAGCTCTGTTCATATGGTAGCTGAGTGTACTTTCAATCTATGAACACCCAGGGTTATTGGCTCAGCACACTTCCAATGCACTTATTTCACTATGTCTATAGTTTGTAACTTGAGGGAGGACTTAAAGTAAATCTCTATGGATAAAGACATTTCAAAAGAAGTTTCAATATCATTTTATTACCTACTTTTCCATGACATGAATCTGATTATAAAGGTGCACTTAGAAAAATGGATATTAACAGCGAAAATGGAATTGATACCTCAAATTCATTTCTATGAGGATACTGTGTGCACTGATGGCCTTGTAAAAGGCATGAATCCATCTCTTCTACACTGGCTATGGGTAGATAGTGAGTAAGACTAAGTTGAAGAAAATTATTCTAACGGAAGCAAAACTCTGCTTTCAAAACAGCAATGTTCAGCTTAAAAATTGACTTTCTATTCAATGGCAAGAGAGTTATATAATTATATATTATTCACATGAATATATTCATGCATATATTTCATTTATATATACATAAATATATATGTACATTTTCTTTTTTTATATATGTATATTTTTCATTTATGAATATGTATCATATATATATATATATATATATATATATATACATATGTGTGTGTGTGTGTGTGTGTGTGTGTGTGTGTGTGTCTGTGTGTGTGTGTCTGTGTGTGTGTGTAAATATCATTTATATATCTATGTCCATATGCATATGAGTATCATTTATATATGTCATTCACACACACACACACACACATATATACATGTACATATGTATGTGTTCTGCTTAAAAACTGATCTTCTATTGAATGCCATCCACAATGGTACAATTACATAATTATATGATATTTATAAAGATGTATTTATATGTTTCATTTGTCTATCCATTATATTTATGTATATTTCCTTTATTTATGGATTTATATTTTTTATATAGATATATATAGTTGGTTGGTTGGTTGATTGGTTTTTATGGCATATCAACCTTTGTAGGATGTTTAATGCCAAATCCATTTTTATTCAAATAATCAGTTCTATTTCAAACAATTCAGTTTAGCATGAGTACACAGTTTAATTGACAAAAACATTTCTATTTCAACCTATTCAGTTTATTAAAACAGTTCTAATTCAGCTAATTATAAGTATAGATTTTCTTTACACACAGTTAAATGCCAAAACAGTTCTATATTAAACAATTCAGTTTAGTGGAAGTAGAGTTTCAATATCAAAAACAGTTCCATTTCAAACAATTCAGTTTAACATAAGTACACAGTTTAATTTTGCCCAGTCAGCTGTGGCTGTAGAATACACTGACTGCACCTCTGCAGAGGGGTAAGACCCCCCCCCCCTAACGAGTGTCCTGAATATGACACTAAACAATCTGATGGTGAGGTTCCAGCAATGCTGGAGCTTTGGGGAATGCCGAGTACCCCTTCATTGCCATTGCTCCCAGGTCCACTCTGGCCCGGAGTGGTAGCACCTGATAAGGGTCCTACCTATGGGTTAAATAGAATTAACAGCATACTTATGCTAAAATGAATTGTTTGAGTAAAACTGAATAGCTTAAAATAGAAATGACTTTTACAATTAAACCGTACTTACATTTAAACTGCGTGCTTATGCTTAACTGAATTATTTGAAATAGAACTGTTTTTTCGACATTAAAACTGTATTTACACTTAACCGAATTGTTACATACAACTGTTTGAATAGTTAGAAATGGAAATGTTTTTGACCATTAAACTGTGTACTCATGCTAAACGGAATTGTTTTAAATAGAACTGATTATTTACATAAAAATGGATTTGGCGTTAAATAACCTACAAAGGTTGATATGCCATAAAACCCAACAAACCAAACCAAACAGTTTAATTGTCAAAAACATTTCTATTTTAAGCTATTCAGTTTATTAAAACAGTTCTAATTCAAATTATTCAGTTTAGCATAAGTATGCTGTTTAGTTCAATTTAACCCATAGATAGGGCCCTATCAGGTGCGAGCATTCCAAACCAGAGTGGACCTGGGAGCAATGGCAATGAAGGAGTGCTCTGCATTTCCCAAAGCTCCAGCATCACTGGAACCTTATCATCAGATTGTTTAGTGTCATATACAGGACACCCATTAAGAGGTGGGGTCTTACCCCTTTGCAGAGGTTCAGTCGGTGTATTCTACAGCCCCAGCCAAATGGGCAAATATATATATGCATGGCATTTAAATATATACTTATGTGTATATATATATATGTGTGTGTGTGTGTGTGTGTGTGTGTGTGTGTGTGTGTGTGTGTGTGTGTGTGTGTGTGTGTGTCTTCTTT
>OY757913.1:120681841-120686841 GCA_963585895.1 Sepioteuthis lessoniana | reverse complement strand
TGGTCTGGGAGACCGGGGTTCAATCCCAGGTCGAGTCATAACAAAGACTCAAAAAATGGTACTTGATGCCGCCTTGCTTAGCACACAGCAATATAATGTAGGGATCAAGGGTAAAGTGGAGCAATCCAGGGAATGGAGTAGCAACTTCCCCTACACCTTGGTGTAGTAGCTATCGAAAAGGGAGCCTTCGTGTCATCCTTGACTACAGTCGACGACTTTACTTTTACTTTACATATACAATGTCAACAAGCTTGTGCCGCAATATTGCAAAACTTGTTCCTATTTCTATTATTTACGTTGTGTACTGCTTTTTGGACTGTAATGTTTTCCTATTTTTGTTTGAAGTGTACTTATTTTTAGTTACTACTATATATATCTTTCATTAAGTGTTTCTGTGACTACATATATCTTACTATCATCTATCATTGCCAAATGTCTGTGTAAAATTCATCTTGAGGAAATTTTTCCTATCATTTTATATATATATATATATATATAAACTGCTATTATAAATGTATTTAAATAAGTGATAATTGCCTATTATCTTTTTAATGATTATAGCAATAAAATATACATGTATGTGCAGCCAGGGGATGAGTGTCACTATTATTGTAGTCTTAATTTGTATCTTGAATGAAGGAGGAACTCTTTCATATAAAGGAAGCATCACAATTCCAATGTATATCTGAGTGGCCGTTCTTATAATTACAAATCAGAACTTTCAATAATTACAACTATTATTTGAAATTTGTGGTTAGTCTTTCATACCATGTAATTCCAGTCTTAGTTACAATTTTGTATTTATCAAAGGCAACTCAATAAAAGGAATTGTGATATTGTCATATTTCCAAGTTTAGAATTGTGTGAAAAAAATTGCAGGGACAGTAAGTAGCTTAATGAAGAAAATGTTTTTTTTTTTCATTTTTCTTCTTGTTCCAGAAATACTAATCAATATTAATTTCAGAATATTTTTCTATCAGAAATAAAGTTATTTGTTCACGTAGAGATGTACTTAAACAACTCGGCACTTACTGTCATCTTTAATTTTATTTAAAGATTATTCTTATTTACTTCTTCTAAGCCTTATCTTGCCTCAAAAAAAACAACCACAAACTAATATTTTGTAAATATATCTGTGCATAAATTTTTGGAAGCAAAAAAGAAATTAGGAAAATGCTTAACAAGGGGAAAAAATCCTGATGTCGCATATAATTGTGCTGGTTTGCTGTTAGCAAATGTACCTGCTACTTTTCATTATTTTGATTTTCCTACATTTTTGACACCTAATTATTTTGAAAAATTTTTTACTCAGGAGGTTTAATCTAACAAAAAAATAATGATGCAACTTATTTTATTTATTGATATGGTTTTTAGTTGCCTGACTTTCAGTTTATGCACTGTTCTGATATGTGTAACTTCGTTCAATAAATAGAACAATGCTGTTTATCTTAGTGCACACGTTATTTCGGTCTGTGTTGATCTCAGTGCTTGGATGTTAAATACAAAATTCTTTTGTACTGATATCCTACATTCTTTTGCTTACAGCTCCAAGAGTGAAATGGATGAGAATTCAGGACAAACATGAATTCTCATTCCAGGAATAACCAAAAAAACAAAGCTATAAAGTGGATGTTTTTTTAAGTGACAATCCAATGCCTGATATACAAGGTGTTTCAGAAATATTGATATCAGATCGTAATTCAATGATTGAACCAATTCACATTCAAATGGTTTCACATTTTAACAGCATGTGTTGAAATAATCAAAAATTCAGTGTTTAATATTTAAACACTTTTTTTTTTCCAGTGAATGGCATATCTCTACCTGAAAAAAAAGAGCATAAAACACTCAATATATAATAGTGTTCTTTCAACACATGCTGTCAAAATTTGATATTATCTGAATGAGAATTGGTCAAATTATTAGATTATGAAAGTATGTTGATTTTTCTGAAATACTGTACATCTCAAATGATATCCTTTAAGAAGGATTTTGTTTCTTTGCAATTATTCTCTACCGATCCCATATAAATATTAGTGGTGTTTCCTCAGTGTTTATCCATAGTTGTTTATACATCATTAAAAATAAGAATAAATTATTTTTCATGTAAGTACAGGGTGTCCCCCCCAAAAAAACAGAACCCATAAACTTTTTTATTACTTCTACAAAAATAAAGTAAAATAATTCTAATGTCTTTTCCTTGGTAGACCAGGACATGTTGGTGAATACTATGGTCCCGATTTTTCATGCACAGAATCTACTTCATATCCTGAAAAAAAGAAAAGGCTAGAATTGAATTTATGAATGTCAGTCAAAAATATATGGGTTCTGTTTTTTGGGGGGGGCGGGTCACCCCGTATGTATTTTTCAAGGATATAAATTTTGTATTTTTATGTATATCCTTCTGATGGTATTAATATGAAAATTCTCAAATAAAATACAAGAAATGTGAAATAATTAGTATAGAGAAATCTCAATGTACGTTTAACAGAACAAAAACAAATGTTTTGTTGTAATGTCCGGAGAACAGAAAACTTAATGAAGATCCGCAAGTGATTAAAGAATGCATCTGAAATTAAATGACATATAATGATTGGTTAAAAAAGACTTAGTAAAAATGGACACAATAAAAAATTTGGTTTGTCTATTTTGTTGACCTTTAATGAGTCTTTATATTGTGAGCCTCATGGTTGGTATCCCTCTCAACAGAGTAACAGATATTGTCATCTAAAACATTCAGATTGGTTGAACTTGTAATTATGTCATGATGACAGGACAGAGTTTGCCAACTCTTTCCTACCATCCATCTCTATCATTCATCATTCCTGGTAGGTCTTCTTGGCTGCATCTTGTGTCCACACAGAGCTGATGTAAGTCTTTGTTGGTCACCCAACACTGGCATGTCTATGTGCAAGTGTCCATAAGAGATCACCACTTATCAGCTTGTCTTTACTTCTCCAGCAGTGACCTACATGTCATGTTCATTTCAGTTGAATGGTTTGTGAGATGAGAGGTAAGTGGCCGAACAGCCAGTTTTGTCCGGTGTTGCTTTTAGGATTTATTCAAGACACTGCAAAGTATTCCCATGTAGTTCCTATTTAGCTTTTTCTCTATGCATTTTATTAGCATTCATGTGGTGCATCCATATAGTTGTATGGACATTGGTACAGTTTGGAAGAAACCCTGTTTTATTTTTTCAGATACATCTGACTTGCATATGTTCAATAACCTGTCAGTAGCATTCCACACCTTTGCTAGGTATATATATTTACCAACCCCTCCGCTTGGGCAGGATATGACACAAGGTCAATTTTTAAGCGGAGTTTAACAGGTTTGAATTCAGAGTTTTCCTTCCCCTAGACTAGTTGCCTCACTAAGGCTGAAGAACCTAGCCTGTCCTACTATTTACCCATAGCTGAAGGGAGAATAATTGGATTCATGCCTTTCCCAAGGGTATTAGTGCTATGTGAAATACAATCAGTCTCGTCCAGGTTTTGAACTCATGTTGCCGTGTCCATTTCCTACGATGATAACCATTACACCACGGGCACCTTTGCAAGGTATATGTTGACATCACTTTCAATAGATGAGATGTTACTGCCAAGGTATTTTAGAGGCTTGCCACTTTGAGTGGAGATGATTTAAAACACATGTACTCAGTTTTATTTGCATTCATGTAGGGCCCAATGCCTCTTGCTACTCACTCTAGGTTATACAGTAAGGATTCTGCTTGGGAAGGTGTATTAGCAAGAAGTGCTTGATCATCTGCATAGTCTGCATCTGTCATAGTTTCCATGAGATATCATTTCTCCCTTTTTAATGTGAAACTATTTTCTTTTATTAGATCTATGGACGTTTGGAACACATTATCCAAATAGATATGGTTCTACCAGTGCAAATGTATCTCCTTGCAAGACTCCCACAACTATGTTGAAGAAGTCAGTGTCTCCATCAGGTGAGCTAACCATTGTTTTTGTGTTTTTGTAAAGCATCATTATAAGTGGTAACAGTTTCTTTAGGAAGACCATATGCTAGAATTATTTGCTCCATCTTTCCTCTGTATGGAATTAAATGTCTTGGAGAAATCTACAAACAGTAGTGTTGCCTCAAGATTTTTTGTTTGTACTCTTTTGATGATTTGACAGGTTGTCAGTATCTGTGAGGTTGCATAGCAATTTCTTTGAAAGCTGTTCTGATTTTTTCTAAGAATTTTCTCAATTCCAGGTTAGATACAAGTGAGCATTAAGGCATTATAAACCAATTTTCTTTTGTGTCTTCCTCTTAAGTAATTCACTTATGTCTTACCAGCGTCTATATCCCTACCCCCACATTTATCTAATCAAAATAGGATCTGCTAATCAAGCAAATATCTTTTCTGCTTGTAAATCTTTTTTTTTTTTCTTTCCTTTTTTATATTGGAGAAAAGAATTTTTTTGGTTATACCTCTTTAATTTTTAGTGATTTTCTTGTTTTTCTTGGGAAGAATGCAACCTTTTGTCCATTTCTTTATTGTGTTTTGTTTATAGACTGCATTGCATATTTGGAGAAGTATGTTGTCTACCTTCTAAACTTTGAGGGTATTTTCTTGAGGCCTGCAGCTTTTCTGCTCTTGATTTTTTTTTTCAATACTGCATAAAGTTCTTCCTTCATAAACTGTCCTAGTTTGATATCTACTTGGCCCAGATAATTGTTAAAGTTTTTCACTAGCCACTCTTAGATAATATGGGTACTGTAAGAACAAGTAGAGTTCTTTGATAATGTTTTTAAGATCACAGCCACAGTTCTTGAATTAAACTTTGTAGACTTTGGTCTGAAAAAATCGGAAGCCGCTTCTCTACAAGTAGACAGTGGGCTTCATTTCTTCTGACTCATGACCCTCAGATCTATCACAGATGACATGAACTTGGTATGCATCTGAATGGGTGTATCATTGGGGTCTGTACCAAACCACCTGTTGTTCTTCAAGATATTTCCAAGTTGCAGTGATTAGCAGCTGATGT